>QEWY01001622.1:0-10971 GCA_006503575.1 Baylisascaris schroederi
CGCAGTATGCGGACTATTGCCTACCTTGTACGATGAAATATCCTCGGACTTCCTGTCTGGTCAAAAAAGCAGTTCCGAATGGTCCTTGCTAAGGTTACTAGTAAGGACGCATTGCCGCAAGTTTTATGCATGTTCTAGCGCCACCGCATCGCAATCATTCGTCGTAGGATCCGACATTTGCGTTGTAGCTAAAACCTTCGGTGCTATCTAGCACTGACGACGTAACACGTCTGCCTTATCTTTGCATTTAAAACAAGTAATCATACAAAGATATGCAAACATACTCTCATTGAACACCGGAAATGTGCCACATATATATGTGATTCCAAATACGGCATAAGTTCAGTTCAGTCCTTCCGTTTGCCTCGGTTGCGTTCACCTGATGGCGAATAATCAAACAAGTGCGCATCTGCCATTTTCGCAAGCGTTTCAGGAAAGATTTCGTGATTGGTAGTGTTGAGGAGAATGAAAAGAATCAAAGTAGGAACAAAAGTGATCGACAAGGAAGCCGACGAATGATTCCGCGACAGAACTGGAGTAAAATATTTGGTATTCAGAGCTAGAATGAGGGAGTTTAAGTGGGCGGCAAAGACATTCAGAATGGAAAGTGATGAATGGACGAAAAGGAGCACAGAAAGGATGCCACGATTCGATAGAAGAAGTACAAGCTGACCTGCAGTAAGATGAAGTCACCGTCTAAGAAAAACTGTGAGAAAAAAGAGGACAAAAGAAGCACTGAACCTGGATAAGTGGGATCCATATGAAGAGACATTTTCCAGCGCTGAATGACCTGTTGGTTGATGTGAAGTGATACGTTGTATGGATACTTAGTCGTTATACACGTCGAGCTGTGCAAAACGCATTATGTCAGCAGTTTTATTTTGCATTTACTCATCACATTAAGTGCTACAGTGACGCTCATTTTATTTAATGCTTTTCGAATGAACACTATCACACAAATTTCAAGATAAAGAAAACAGGGAACAAAATAAATCGATTTAAGAATGTAATTTGACATCATTAGAGGCAAATTCTTTGAAGAAGAGGGAACAATTTCAGCAGATATAGAACCAGTTGCAGACGATTTGATGTGAGTTGGTTGGCCCGTTTCAATGCCGAGTAACCGAGTAGTGAGGTTCGCAAATAATCCCACATAGTCGCATCTTCCCTTATCCTGAAAATTTACGTTTTGAACTGCAACTTCATAATCTGGCTATTTACGCCAAAGTATTAGTTTTAATACTGCTTGTTGGTAGCATACAGCAACTCCGTCATGCAGAGATCCGCAACCTTCTCTCTGCCTCTGTCGTTCTCTGAACCTGACTGCGTCCCCACGTTGTCTTAGACTCTACGTTCATTCATCAAAAAGTTTCAAAAATAGCGCTAACAGGTGATATAAATGAACCAGGAAAACGTTATTGTTTTGAACTGAATGCTGCGTTTTCCTTTCACTGCAGAAAGCACACTTCCCTTCTGCGTTCCTATGCTAAAGAGCGCTAATCCACCAACGATGTTAGAAAGTAATTTCACCACGTCGAGAAAACAAGCATAGCCCGTCACGAGCTTCAAATAATTTGCGGCTGTCCTAGCCAACACTTCAATCTCATTTGTATGGTTGCGCGAAGTAAGTTGTGTTGTATTACGTGCAAGGCTTGTGAGTACATGCAAGATGTTGTGACGTGACCACTAGAAATTAGTGCATCTACCGTCACATGTCAGGTATTTGCAACAACGGTACGCTATATGACATACGAATGTAACCAAAAAAAAACTCTAGCGACGCGGAGACTTGAAAAGGGAAAATGGAGACAGCGGACTCCCACCATTTTGACTATTTTTCTTCTTTTCTTGGCGGTTAGCAGTCTTCTGTTCCTATAAGAGTATAAAATTTCAAAGGAGAATGGCGGACCGATTTCTACTCCCTTTCTTGACTATTCTTTATTGAACTGTATATTTGACAAAATAGCAACCTTTTGTTAAATCTTATCATAAAGAAACAGAGCCGCCAAACGCCACTCATGAGTTTTATTTAGACTTCGTCTCGGTCGTGAGGAAGGCTGTAACTGGGATCGGTTTTAGCAATGATAGGTGCACATAGGATGAATTGCACTATGGTTGGTTCATATCTCAACTGTGGCAGCGTTCAATTTATCCCTCGAATAATTTCCTTGAATGGAGTTCATATGTTCGCGTTTTACAGCCATATACCTTTCATCAACCTCTATACAAGAGGCTGTTACAGCGATCGAAAGAATGTTCGGACAAGCGGTAGAAAACCAAAGCATCTCGCTAGAGCGCATAGTGCAACCACGTATATCAAGATGTTGTGTGAAACCAAACATTTCGAACGGGGACCTGAAACTTTACTGTTATACAGCAAAATGAACAAGATCGCTTCAATTTATCTGGGTGTTCTATTCAAAAATCTCCAAGACATATAGCAAAACACTGTTTTAAGATAAGGAAGCAAAAAGTGAAACTCTCACAATAAATACACCAAATTCTTATGAAGGCCCTTCTTTTCCCGATCATTTCGACTTCATAGCAGCGTTTTCCTTTAACACCTAGATGAACACATTAAATCACCGTTATGAGCTACTGAAGCAAAACCGATGAAAATGCAAAATGGCGAACTTATTGGCTCGAATCGCAAGAAGATTTAGGTCATCAATATGAAGTTTAAAAAATGGACGCATATCGAGCGAGTTTATCGAGTATGAGGGGATTTGTCGCAATGCCAATGCCACCTCATCGAGTACATTATGCAAGGAAGTCCACTTCCACTCATCGACGCTTGGAAACTGTCGTGTCAATAAATCAGCTATCACCATAGTTTTTCGTGACCTCCAAAACAATTTGATAGCCTGCAATATCAACGCTATGAAAATCCGAACAAAACCTCAAGAAACTAAAAATTCCATGGAATTTTTAGCAACTTGAGGAAGGGAAATCATTAGAGGTACAAGTGACTCTCGCATTCTTTCTCCACAACCTAGGAAATAACAAATATTTGTGGGAACGGATTTATTCGAGAGAGTTTATTTCTTCTTCTCACAAGAAAGAAGCACGTAAGTGGTTTTTGACTTAATTGCAGGTGACATAAAAAGAATAGAGATTTGAATAGAATTCGCTTCTGCACATTCAACACAAGTATGTCAAATTCATTGGGCAAGTTGCACTTTACCAAAAAACCTGTGGTTATTTTCATTGTCGGTGAAGTTTTTGACCGCAGTTGTATCCTACTGACTGTATTACCCACAAAAGCATGCACCACCATAGTACAGCTAAAGTCTCACTCTGATACCACGGAAGAGAAAGGCATGTGATGAATGAAGCATTAAATAGATTAGCAAATACGAGATTCAAGTTGAACGTGAATGATTCACAAATTTATATATGAGGGCCCGTCTATGTTATAACTCTTCAACATAAAGTTACAAAATGTCACGTATAAGTTGCTAACTTGAACGAAGCATTGCATGTGAAGTGAACATCACCAATTCCTTCACGAAGGGTCGGACAGAGAGAATGCGGTAACTTTGCTCAAAAATAACTGCAGAATAAAAACGGGCATCCGACTTGTTGCACATGCACATTAACTCAAGCACAGTGTCGCTATAAACTAGCTTTGCGAATTCGCATCAAGAGATCCGCACAGCTGCTCAACTTTTTGGGACCATGGAATGGTCAAGAAAAGTAGTGAGAAGGTAGAGAAGCGAAAACTACGTGAACGATGTGAAGGCACGTTTGGCTCAACAACTCAAAGAAACAGCAAAAAGTAGTGCAGAGGCAAGCTGAAAGCGGAATTCATATGAGTAGGAAACAAACTAAGAGGAAACTTTGATTCTGATAGATGATGCCACCACGAAATGCACCCTAAACTATCGGCACTCAAAACTGTTTCATGGAGAAATGACTGCGCTTGTGCATAATCTTGCATGTCACTTTGGATGAAGGTCCAGGTATTCAACAGCGCACAAGAATCTCGAAGTTTTTGGAGTCATCATTCAACGGCTTATCGAATAAGGGTGCAACTAAACTAACTGCTTTGAGAGTAGGGGGACGATAGGGAGGGGGGGGAAACGAAGAATTGTCTACATTTTTCGACCAGTATCCCGTTAACGAAGACCGCTTGAGAGCTGCAACCCTTTTTGTAGCCTCATGTGGTATCTGAAAGAAAAACAACTCCATAAACCGTACTCCAGCCTGCATTGCTTCGCGCTTAACAATGTTCGACACGTGCTGGTCTCGTTGCAGCCCCACAACGAGATTGGTGAATTTAGAGATCTACGAAATCATATGCAAATGCCGGCTTAGTCATTCTGTGTGTTCTTGGATTCCATCAATCACCTATTACGATTCGGCCGCTACCGTAACGATAAGGACTGATGAATAAAGTCATCGTAGTTAATGCCGCTTTCGCTAACGAAGGGATGATAACGCAATAACTCAAATCCCAAATGTCATCAGCTAGTCAGAATTCAGTTTCACCCTCACCATAGGCGCACCAAAGATGCAGCTAAAGCAGACTGGTGTGACTGCAACCTTGCTTTTGCTGCCGTACAGGAAAGAATAAAAATTCTTCGACGAGATCGGTCGTCGTTATGGGCGATGCAAGCTGGTAACGCCGGGAGGAAACGACGTGATCCAGCCTATGCGCGAGTTGGTGAATTACCATTGGAAAACCTGGGAGACCTCTTCGGCATTAACCACCTTCCTTATCCAATTTACTTTTCGTACTCCATGAGGATGTATAATGGGTGCGTCGGATTACTCCCCTTTTTTCCTTACCCTACCTTCCCGGTTTTGCCTCTGTGTTTCACTCTCAGCTACCTTTTGACCTCCCCCCCCTGGCCAGTATGGGCGGACGAGGAGGAGGGGGGAGGATGAGGAGGACAGGAAAACCTTCAGCTCAAGATCACATAAAAGTAAGCCAAACCCTTCCTTTGCTGCTGCCGTGGTTCCCTTCAAACCCTCCCCCTCCCCCCGAAAAATTAAATGGACGAACTGTCACGTCTCCTCCTACTGGCAGAATCCCTTAATTCGGTCATAATCAAAGAAAAGTGATTTCAGCTCACGATCATTCCCGGCTTCTTTCGTTTTCGCTTCTCCCATGCGCGAGTGTGGAATAGACTTGGACTATCCAAATATAACTTCTTATTCTTGACTGATTGAGCGGTTAGTGCGTATTTCGCTGGCCCGTTCATTTCAACTTGACCCTGAAAGTTTACTTTATGAAAAGCTCGATGTCTTCATCTTGCTATATCAATTATGATAATGTGTCATTTCACTTTCACTTTTCCGATCTGTACTTTTCCTCTGTCGAATTAATCACTGAAGTTGCTCTCAAAAATATGACGATCGATTCAAAAGTTAAGTTACATGAGAAGAAATTCAACTACTATTCAATTACCGCAACCTAAACACTATTCAATTACCGCAATCAAAGTCCAGTCCAAACTCAAACTGCTATTACATTAATGCCAAAAACATTTGTTCCTCGTTTAAAAGTACCCGGATTGCCATTCGCTGCACTCATTTCATTATGTAATGTCCATTCAGTGACCGCATAACGTTGACATTCGCGGGTTCGAAAATTGGTGGTACACAAATGAAGGCGTGGCCTTCCTAAAGTGTGCGGACCTCCGTTCTTCGGAACCCTGAACAAGACACACAGCTCTAAGTGGCAGGAAATGGGTGGAATTAGCAGGAAAATTGGCATTTCCAGACCTGATATCAAGCCATGCAGAGGCAAATGGTGTCTCCTGAAGTTCCAGCGACTATGTTTTGGCAGTTCCGGCTAAATTTTGAAGTCCCTTAGGTGGCAAAGGATGAGCAATACCACAATACTGTGGGCATTCGAAAAATGGTGCTGGCGGAGAGGGGGGAGGGAGAAATAAATCCATTACACCATCAATGCGCCGGAAATCCTCTCCGTGGGTTTTCAAAAACTATTTTCACCCGCTTCTCACTCATAAAGCAAGAGTTCCTCGTTTCACCCTCTGGGCCATGAAAGCAATGTAGAAACAATATGTTATGCACGCTGTTTTCAAAATTGCCTCTATTGAGTTACGATATGATAAGCTGGAGATATATGCTTCTGCAAACGTTTTACCCTCTGTAGGTTTGCACGTTCATTCTGTTGAACGTAAAATGAAAAATGACTCAACTTCGCCCATTTTCTCTGCCCTATCATGTTGCTCACTTTCTCTGCTTGTATGGCTGTGTGTTTCTAAACCATTTGACATTGTTTGCGTTGCACTCTGTTATTTGATTGCTTCTTAGATCCCTCATGGGTTCAGGTCGTCATCATTGAACGTCTCGTGTTATATCGGCAGCGACTTGGTGCCGTCATACGAAAGCAAATGAGGTAAGAAAGACACTTGTATCCCAGCAATAATGTTTAAACAGGTGAAGATGACATATACATTGCCCCGCGGAAAGATGCTTCGGACTATCGAAAAAAGCACTAATCAAACTTCCAGTAGAAGCAGACAGTGACACATTAATACAGTGTCTGATGATAAGCATTAGCAACGCTACTGTCCGTACGAACCTGTGCACGGTGATGGATCCTCTTCTTCATGTTATCGAATATCATGCCTAACCACGAGAGGGAGATCGCCATATGGGCCGAACACGCAGTATTTTTTCCAGAGGAAACCTGTGTTCATAGCTTCGATACTACTTAATGTTAAACCAGTCAAATTAATGGATATGAAGTGCTCGTCACTTGTATCGTTGCCATCGTCAACATATTAGTGCATTACGTATGCAGTATGCGTCAAGTAATGAGCATGCCTTCCAAGCAAAGACGTTTCGGAGCTGAGCCGACGTTATATTCGTTCGCCCAATTTTATCGGAAGTTGACACAACATTTAAAAAAATCACTTGCATTCTCAGCTTTCCAGCAATGCCGTTTTTTAACAGTTAGTGAAATTGATAGGTTGTTATCTAAGAAATAAGAAATGACTCTTTTATATAGATGAGATGACAAAAAACAATGTAAGAAATAAAGCCTACGGAGGCAGATTTCCTTACTTCCACGTCTCCTTGTTAGACTCTTACGCTGCAGTGTACATGGACGTAGATGTACAAATCGAAGCAAATCACGGAGCCATTGCGGACACACGGCGCAGGGAAGACGGTAGCGATGCTGTCTCCTCTTCGCAAAGTTTCCGCGACAAGACATATAGGCGGCCCTAGAGTTAATGTCAATGGCACACCATATCAGAAACTGATATTACAAAAAGTCTCTGTTTCCATCTGAGGTTATGAATGACTCTGACGGAACTTTCAATAGTTTTAAGACTGGCCTTGCTTTGATGTGAGAATCTTGTTTTGTCACCACATATTCTTAGATTTATAGCGACATTTGTATTAATCAGAGAGAAGGTGACGTTGATCGCGAAGAACGAGTGCGCTCTTTTTGTTTCTCTTCTACGCTCATGTTTGTAACTAAGTCTACTCACATCTCAGGTAGTCCAATGAGCTCGTAACCTTCCACGCACAGTCTTGCACTGTGTTCGCAGGTGCAAGGTTCGCCAGGTTGCAGGCGTGAATTTGTTTCAGCGGTTATTCTATGCTCACTTCTCGAGCCATTGTCACAGATCGAGCGCATAGTAGCAGGTGCTTTGTCTCTTTTATTTGTCAGGCTCCGGGTCATTTGTTCTGAATCGTGAATGCATACTACATTTGCGCATGGCCAAGCTTCTGGGACTCTAATCTGTGTGCTGCGTGGCACAGAAATTAACGAGTGAGGTAGGAGCTTTGATTGAAGTGGTCCTGTGTTGTTTGTCTCTGTAATTTTTTCTTGTGATTGCACGGCGTTGGTCTCTATCGGCATCCGCAAGCTTTTCGTTTGTGCATTGTAAACGACAGAAAAAGTGGCTATGCTTCTCCCCATCAAATGAGGAAAGGTCAAATGTCGGGCTCTGGTGCTAATATTCACTGATAGCCTTGCTAAATTCGCCAACCGCATCAGGACCACCGACCTGTTGAATCTCTTCTCCTGTTTTGCTTAGTTCACATGACGAATACTTCGACGCAATTATGCACTTCGTTAATGAGGGATCCAATATTACCATAGAAGGACAGAAGAGGCAACTCCATTTGACAGCCCACTGACTGCGATCTCTTTGTTTTTCATCTGCCTTTGGTTTTTACGAAGTGCATAAAAGATACCTACGCACATGTTGAAGCAAAAAAAAAAACGATCTCACTTGGTTCATTTCGACTGAAGTCACTCTACAGCACTTACAGATTATTTGTAGCCTATTACAATGTATAGCTATTTACCACAATCCGAATTCACTGATATTGGCGGAGAGTAGTAAAACGTGTTCACATCTATATCTTCTTATGTATTCATATCCAGCATGGGCAATCAGTCAAGGCTGTAAAGGTTGGAAAAAATGGTAGGCGACAGGTGAGACGATAAAGATATCAACTGACTGCAATTTCGGCAACGCTTCATGCACAGAGGATTAATTGAGATTTTTTTGCACAGACGGACTTCTATTTCAATGGAGCATGTCAGATGCGCCATCTGTATCAAAATATGTGCAGGTCACGACTCAACTGTACCATACATATATCTAACAACAAAAAATAATTGCAAAATGAAGTAAGACACAGCTAAAAATAAATATCGTACTTCACCGCATCGTAGTGCCGAAATAATTAAGAACGTTGTATGCGGTTGATCTGCTTAACAGTCAAGAATACTTCGAGGGCAGCAATTAAAAAACCGAGTTAGCAGAAGGGCTTAAACTCTAATAATGACGCAGAACAGCATCATTCCAACAAATTCATTGCGGCGAAGTGCAGCGTGGAAAACACATTGACGGGAAGATAAGCATGAAAACAATGCGAGCGGAAATTCCTAACCTTGATTATGAGAGCAAAATCCCTGAGAAACTTTCATATTAAGCATATTTAGACGTCGACTTTTTTTGACAGAGAAATCTAAAAGAGGATTCACGTTAAGAAAAAAAATGATATGAACCCTCGAAAATCTGCTGAAACAAGAAATTATATTAGTCCTCACAGACACCATCTGCCTTATGCCATTTTAAGAGGTACAGCACATATCGCATTATTCGCTCGATATTTCAGCTGATCCGACCATTCTAATAAATCTTCTGAAAAAGAACAAAATTTAGAAAATCAGTGAAATTCATGAAAGTTAAACGTTATTGCGAAAAAAAATTGAAACATAAGGGGGGCTGCTGACCCCCCCCCCTCCCCCGTGAACCCCCTCCTTTCTTCCGCGTGCAGTTGGGGTTATGGAAAAAATTATTCTTTATTTGTCATCTAAAATTATACTTCTTTACTCTACCTTTGGAAATGTTCAGAACTACATTCTATAACGCCATACACTTACACACATATATACGCACACATCCTCCCCTTCCGAAAACCTCACAAACCGCACACACACGTCACAGCTAACCGAAGAAGGTACCCCCCACCCCTCCTCTCTGACCCACATAAGAAGCAAACAGACATCCCTAACGGGACCGAACTCCTTCACCTTTGTACAATCGTTGTCCCCAACCGCTTGTTTAACGGACTGCGCCAATTAATGCTCGTGAAGGCACCCAACTTTCATCGTTTATATATTTGTGAGGGAAAAAGTATACACTCATTTTACATCACACCTTGTGCCCCTCCCAACCGGTGATAGCAATCACTGGATAGAACCCAGTACATACTTTCACTTGATACCACACTCTTCAACTCGAATCGTTGAGATTTCCGAAGTCTCGAAACCCTTAAGCATGCAAATGGCATATATACCACTTTTTCACCCACTTACAATACACCTACTCTCACCAGAAAGAACAGGCATGTTGAGCACAGAATATGTCACATTTCAATGAAAAAATCACACACATCTATCGATTTGTTGGTCAGATAACGTTGACGGAATAGTAAAATTGTTTGTGATCTTCCGTATTAAATAGAGAACTACAATTCTGTTACCCGAACGATGCAAAATGTAGATCAGACAACTACAAAATATATGTTAATTTTTTATCATCTTTTGCTGCTTGCTTTATATCCAGTAGATTTCACGATTCTAGCTTCAGCTTCATGCCAGTGACTTTTACTATTCCCGACCCTCGGACGGGATGCCTCAGAAACTTTCGACAATCTTGAAATATGTAAATGTAAGCCTAATCTGCACCTTGACACTTTTTTTTGCAGATTTTTCACATCCGTGAAGGATGCATAGCAAATCGTGAAGCTCTATTCAAAGTGAGATATCATTTGCTAGAAATAAAAACAGCATTTGATATTTGGCCTCTCGCCCGCACGCCTGCTTCTTGGCCAAGCAGTTGTTTGGTCAATGACACCGCAATTACCGTATCGACTCGTCGACGCCCTTACGATCAACTTTGGCATCCTCTACACAGTTTTCGTGGCATGCCAACCGAGGAAATGTTCATGAAACAAGCAAAAGGTTCCAGCTATAAATAACGCAAAAGTAATCCAACTACACTACTTAGTAGTACACAGAAGAAGATTCAGAAATATGAAGATGTACCTCTCATAGAGGTTTCTCGGTACCCTCTCTCTAAAAAGATTTTCGCTTCAAGAGGGAAGGATTCCGTCGTCGCGTAAGTGGAATAAAACAAGAATGTTCGAAATGAAGTAATGACAAATTTCTGAATCAATTTTCTGAACCCTTTAATTTATTAATTAAAAAATCGGTCTTGAAAGCGTATTGCCGCCACCTGCTTCTTGAAACTAAGGGTTGGTGATAGCGGGTGACTATAGAAATAAGGTTTCCCAAGTTTTATCTGACGAACATTAATAGCTGAAATACGTGGTAATCCAAACTACAGGGACCAAATGTAGAGATAGAAAAGCAATTCGGTCCATAGAATGTACTATTAACATCACATGATTATGGCCGAACGTAGATATATAAATTTGGGAAAAAGTTTAATCGTCTCTAAAGAA
>QEWY01001622.1:12281-33853 GCA_006503575.1 Baylisascaris schroederi
ACGTATTTCAGTTATTAATATTCGTCAGATAAAACTTGGGAAACCTTATTTCTATAGTCACCCGCTATCACCAACCTTTAGTTTCAAGAAGCAGGTGGCGGCAATGCGCTTTCAAAACCCATTTTTTAATGAACAGAGTAAGAGGTTCAGAAAATTGATTCGGAAATTTGCCATTATTTCATTTCAAATATTCTTGTTTTATTCCACTTACGCGACGATGAGATCCTTCCCTCTTGGAGTGAAAATCTTTTTAGAGAGAGGGTACCCAGAAACCTCTATGAGAGGTGCATCTTTATGATCACATTGCTTTTTCTGGACATTTTCGCTTTTGTTATATGAATCGTCGTCTATATAGTACTAACTAGTGCTGTTGGATTACTTTTGCATTATTTATATTTTGCAGTATTAAAACTGTAGTAGAGGATGTATCAAACAAGAAAACACCTGATCATTTGGGTTGCTTTGTTCTCGAGGTTATGGCGACCGATGCGGATGACGATTATGTCGAAATTCCATACATGAAATATAGGCTTTGAATGATGAGATCTTTGTTTTACTGCCGCTTACATAAGCTATTATTCCATTTTGTTGTTGTTTTGTTAGCATAATGTTCTCAGTGTGAGTTTGTATGGAATTCTTCCGCTTCTGTTGTTTACGAATAAGCCTAATTCTTCCCCTCTAAAAAGCTTCGAAAATAGAGGGATTATTCTATAAAAAGTTGTGTTTTGGTTATTTTGGTGTATTTCGAATGAGTGGTGGTGAGGGGACGGGGACTGGGTGGGAGGGGAGGGGGATGGAGGGGAAGTAATACAATTCAATGCTTTCCTTAGTAAGCGTCTATCCGAATTTAGGCTGCTAGTCAACTGTGATATTGCATATTTGTTAATATTTGCGATTTTATTGAAAATTTCATACAGCATTTGCGAAATTCACCTTTTTATATTCGTGTGGTCCCAACATTGACCTCTTTTATCAAGAATTTTTCATAACAGGTAAATTTCGGTGTCGATTTGACGCTTATTACGGAATGACAATCTTATTCTTGGAAACTATCGTTTATCGAAATTTTCATGGAAATTTTTTTTGAAAATTTTGAGAGAAAAAGTTAATTTTCATTGGTAAATATGTTCTACGTGCTTCCAATAGTTTCAAAAAAAAAGCGGAGATATGGATGGGAAGCATTGTAGTTGCAAGCATCATGCTGTTGTTTGAAAATTTTCAGATTGACCAAGTTCTAGAGGTCATAAGCATCATTCCCTCTAGATATTTGCCCAATTTCCGTCCAAAGTATTTCAGAGAAATTTCTCGATTTTTCTATAGAAATTTTTCTCTTGCTGACATTCCTTCCGCTCATATGTGTTGTTCTATGAGCAGATTAATACTCAGCTTAACGACAAGGAGAATGCCACCACCAAACAGACATTCTTCTCTCCTACTATCCACGAATAAACAGAAAAGGGTGCATGGAAGAATATTATGAGCAAAGAGTGCTATCCGATAATTGTGTATTGAGTACGAATAACATGGACTTGAAAAACGCGGAGTTTTGAAGCTCAATTATAGGCCTCATTATTATTGCTCTCGTTTTATTGAGTAGTTTATTGTTTTTGGGCCAAAGAAACGTTTAAAATTTCTCGTTTTTAAGATACTGCTTTATGAGGAGGAGACTATTGCTGAGTATAATCTGTGAAGAAGATCGTAAACGAAATGCTAAAGAATTTCAAAAGTATCCCATTATAATTTTGCTGGGGATACTTTGATCTTGATCGGTATTTTAATCGTTATTATGTGGTAATTTATTTCAAGAATCCCACATGATTGTTGATTAATTCGAATATTTTTACTCCTATTTTATTTGTGAGTTTTTTCCTACGAAGCGAAATCATTTTCACATACTCATTTTTTGTCTTTTTTTTTTCGATATTTCAATAATTTCGAACTTGCTGAACTTTTATCATTATTACTTATTTATTTATTTATTTATTTATTTATTTATTTATTCATTTATTTATTTATTTATTTATTTATTTATCATTGTGCATTCAATGGTGAGTAATTAATATATTGCAGCTTTTGCTTAATATGGTCCTTTTTGGAAGCTAAAAATAAACTTACATAAAATTATCTGGTTGAGGGAAACATAGTTGATTTGCATAATGATAGCACGACCATTCGCAAGGAACAAATGCTGGTGAATCCTTAATGAATTTTGTCTTCGTTAAGTTGTGGATGTAGAGGAGGAGTAAGAACTGCGGGTGGTCAGCGGTGGCGGGTGTGAGGGTGGTTGGATTCAGTGGGGTTATTTTGATCGTTTCTGCAATTGGTATTATTTCTTCCTATTGACATAAGATCAGGTGCGATAAGGGTGCAATTACCACTCCAGCAAGACAAAGGATGCAGTTATTAAAGTCAGTAACCAAGAAGTCCCTTATCGCAAATACGGATCGAACAAACCAAATCTCCTGATCCATTTGAAAAAAGGGAGATGTTTGTGTATGCTATATCGTTCGATCGCTCGAAAGTGGTTTATAGAATAGAAGTTGTAATTCATAGGTCTAATAAACCGACCAATGTGAACCATGTTAACAGCTTTTGGCCCGTAGTGGGGCAATCGCCTTGCTCTCGTAGTATTTAGGTGCTTATTGCCTATTCATAGTCGTATCTTCTCTCAGACCAGTTACATTTAACTACATAAAACTTCAACATATGTACCTGTAATAGTACACCTATAAATGATTGTAAGTTAATAATGGGGCGATTTTGTTGCATTGGTATACGTCCCATGAGGAGAAAGGCAAAAAGAAAGTTTATCCGATGGACATGTCAGATTTTGTCGAATCGGCTGGCCGATCACCAATGTCACATATTATACCGCGTTGTTCTGGATCCTTGATACGCTTTGTGAGCATTAATGCGGTTTCATGTTCCAACTTGCGGATATCGTCCATCGACATGTCATACCATTTGTCTATCCAACAGAACATCTCGCTTAAACAATGCTAATATAGATGTATGTATAAATGAACCAAAAAGCTTGATGGAGAATGTGGCGTGATAGGCGATTTTGCGGTTCTGTTGGCCAGACTGAGCACATTCATGAATTGTCAATGAATAATTAAAGACTCATAATATGGTATTCTGCATTTAATCATCCAAATGGGGCGTAGAGGTTTTCTTTGAGAAAAGAAGATTTTCTTATGATTTAGTCGGAGCAAAAGTAAAACTTATAAGCTGCAAAATTTATGCAAACATATTTTCATGTATCTTAAGTTATTATAACTAAGTGAGTTGGACTGAATGGACAGAAGATTATCCAATACATCCGACTTCACTGTATTTGTAAGTTCCAAATATTGCAGAGACGCACATAACCACACATGCAGACATGCGGATATGACGTTGCCATAATATGCAAATTATGTTTGCAAAGCAAATTTGCAAAAGTATACCATAGGAAGGTATACCATAGCTATAAACAGTTCCATTCAACAGACTTTATGAAAAATTTGCATGGTAAGTATTTCGAATGAACGCTTAGAAACAGCAGTGGCGGGGGGCTGCCGGGACCGTATTTGTGCCAATCCTCGATAATTGCGATCACCTCACATCGTAGCACTACATACTTAACGTGTATTCCTTCATTCATTTGAACAGCTCAGGAAGGTAGGCTTTAATGGTGCGCGCTAGGCCAATGATCAGAGGGGTGGTGAATTATTCATTTTAAGCAACAATATTCTCTCAATTAGTGCGATCATTTCGAGGCATCACATAACGTGTTGGGGGTTCTTCCGAAGAATGGCCCAAAAAGCTGTTGGCAACTTCATGAAATTTTCTATTTGGAATGCTTAGGATAATTCAATATACGACAGGGGAAAGCTCGCTGGAATTGGTATTTATTCACACCAATTTCGTCCACAATGTTATATGATTGCCTGAGAATTTATGGGAAGAAGAGGGTTAACGGTAAACAAACACTCGAATTAACCGTCTTAAGCTTCGTTCAGCTGGAAAGAAAACGATTCGGACTCACAGAATAGCTCTAAGGGCAGCTTCAACAGTGTGTGAACACAATGTTTTACAGCTTACAAATGTTTGCCTGAAATTCCTAAGAAAGTGTAATTTTTATGATGCTCTTGTTTGTCGCTGTCAGCTTCTTCCGGCACAAAATTCCACCTGTACTAGAATTTGAGTGGTACGATCTTGATTATGGTATAGGTGGTGAAAATCAAAACCCCAAGAAATAGGAAAGGGTCGGAGCATGCATGAAATAGGCCAGCGATCCATCCAGTTTAGTAGTGACAGATGGATAGTCTTGCTAGCTGCGAATCTGACAAGCAAAGGCAAGCGGCGGCATCAACGAATTTACAGCATCAGGAATATATACGAGGAAATCCTACTGATAGAAAAAAACTACAAATAGTGTTTGACTAGCGATTGAATTTGGAGAATATACGAGGATATTGCAATTGACACATTCTTTCGACGATTCGTTGCCATCCGAACATCTTGAACTGAATTTGCATGATCTAAATTAATAATAATCCATTTCTTAGTCGTATTTCCATCCTCTTCTAAATACTCCTTCCTACGAAAAAATACCTTAGCCAACTTGGGTTCTTCTAATGGTTTTTGAAGTTCTTAATGTGAAGTTTTAGTGGTGAAACACTTAGCCTATTTTATATGTATTGAATTCAATAGCTGTTGAAATGAAAAGATGGAACATATCTAATCCTTCATATGAGAGCAAATAATGGTGAAATTTTACTTTTCAACAACAGTAAACTCCCAACACCGATATCTATTTCATCCTGAATTTCTAACGGATGGCGTTGATCCAATGAGTAGTATCGTTTCGTGCAACGTTACGACTGCCTTTAATTGAATATAGGCCAGTGAAATCGAACATAATGTTGGAGGAGTGCCACAGTTAATTGGAGAGGGAAGTGGAGGAGTAATTTTTTCGCGCTCTTGTCATGTGCATAAAGATAACGTTACCAGTTCAACGAGTATTATTCTAGAAAATGCTGTCATTTCTTCCTCTCCATACAATTTCTCTATAAATAGCAGTGAAAGGTGAAAGATCGAAGGATTAAGGAGTAGGACCGCAGTATTTATGTTTGATTAAGTTTTAGAGCACCAAAGTTCCTGTTTCTTAAACTAGATGTGAAATTATTCGGCACGGCTTCCTAGCTTTTGCTCTTCATAGTATGTTTGGAAATAAGGTTCATTATGCATAAGAGAGTTGGGAACAAGGGCCCTTCCATTCCCAGTATGAAAATGTCCTGGAGCTGATCAGTGATGTGCCATTAAGGAACAAATGGAAGCTGTTTCTAAGTACCATTTGTTGGCTCACCTTACAGCAACACATTACCGGTTTTGCATTCCTTCTCCAGTAAGCTGTTGCTTCCCTCTCGCTGTTTTCTTTGATAGGAATATACGTTGATCTGTTTCCGGTGTTATACCCTATAAACAAATGGAACTAACAAAAATAAGCATATTTTATGAAATTTCCTGATTTTTAAATTAAAGCATACGTGTCCGTCTATCTCTTTCTTGAATTTTTTCAAACAATGAGAGGCATGTCAATAGAAGGCAGATCCTCTCAACAGAAGCAGCATTTGCGGTCATGAAGAAACCAGACTAATGTCATTCAAGAATCTTCTAATATATTCTGTCTTCACTCATCATTTGAGGGCTTTCACCTTCGGTATCGTCGTCACAAACTCATATAACATTTACCTTATTTATTGGGAGTTCAGTTAGTTCATATAATTGAACTTTTAATTTTCCACTTATGACCTATTGAAGTACTTCATTCATTCCTATCGATAAGTGCTTCCACATTGACATGAAATTTATTCGTTATGATCGCATCGCGTAAAAACAAACAACGGCTCAATATACTATAGAAACTTTTAATTTCGATATGTAAACTTTAAAATACCGTTGGTTTAAGGTCTGAGTCGCTATAGATATCAATCATTAGAATTTCACGTTTTTTTTGAGTAAATCGTTGTTTAGAGCAAGTGCCTGAAGCAAAGGAAATAAAAGAAATACGATAAAAATAGGTAATTATTATAGAACGTTAGAATCCCGAGATGAATTTAGCGTCACATTCGTTGGCTACCGTGATTCGCTGAGTAAACGATAACCGAATAAAGTTGAATTAAATATGGAATTGAACTCTGATTCAAGAGTTCGACTCGGCATCATCTGGTTGTCTTCCATAGATGTGATTAACAGGGCAAAATTGACCGCAGTATCAACGGTATGAGTGACTCCACAATGGAAATCATTGACATACGGTTAAACATATAAGCAAAGGAAGCTACTCTAAATTAGGTATTGGTTGCTTTGCTCCCCTAGCGTGCTCAAACTGTCATACGACAGGAATGGGTTCTGTTTTTAGTTAATTCGCTACAAATTCGGATAAGTTCGTTAAAAATTCCACTTCCAACTTTTCGTTGAAATTTGGGATGAATATATAAGCACAATAAAGACGTTGCCAATTCATATTAGATTTTCCGCACCGATTTTCTTCAAGTCGAACACTCTCAGGTCATGCTTTCATTTCTACATTTTTTTTAAATGTTGGATCTTCTTTAGCTGTTCTGAAAAAAATTTTTTTTTGTAGAGGCAAAGTGGTTTCATCAGTAACAATTTTGTAGAAAAAGAACACAAGAAATGAAAAAAAAATTCAAAAATGAATATTTTGTGATCCTCCACGATCAGCGAGATGCACCGATTCGATTGTTAGATAGAAATTTTCTCGCATATATTCCGGATTCTGGAATATTTTTCGGATTCCATTAATTGGTTTAAACCACCAAACCATTTGAATCATATCTTTGTTCAACCACTGAAATGAATGCTTTGAAGATGGTTTAAATAAACAGAGAATAAAGATGCTGCATTCACAGGTTACCGGAGTTGTACAATTAATCTTTAAAAAACAGTGACAAATAAAAACATGCAGATTCGCGAAATACGCAAATCCGATCAGTCAACAGTTGAGCAAGCGGAACACCTGTACGAGATACTTAAATATGCAAATAAGCGGACCGATAAACAAACGAGCCCAAAAAGCTCTTTATGAAAAACAATCGTAAATAAATTCACAAAACATCGGAAAAAATGTCAATAATCAGAAAAAATTAAGGTAATATATATGAGTTTTTATTTGAGTTGGAAGCATGTTTCTAAGTAATCAGTAAATCAATGAATTCAGTAAAAAACTAACAAGAAGGTGGTGAATGGATAGAAATGAAATACTTACAGTGATTATAGTTTTACAAAAGGGATATGCATTCCAGCACTCTTCATGGAGGATGAAAGCTGCATTCGGTAACAACTTCCTGAACACCCATGGCGACTTCGATTTCGAATGATAGATCTTCGAAGTGTACATGCCACTTAGCATTTGACCATCCAACCGGATCTTATCGCTCTTGAATCTATGCTGCTTCAGCACCTTAAAATAGACCATGCCGTATAGGTAAGGTTGCTCTATGAATTTGCTGCTTCCAATTCTCCTCCATCCTCCTTTGTCCTCGTTTGGAATCAGGGCTATGTTGGGATCCTTGCCAACCCTTCACTTCCCGCCGCCTGTTGTTTCAATGCGCAATATCCCGTATGTGATGCAGTAATGTCCTAGTAGGTGCTCATTTTTCATTATCTAGTTCAATGCACCTCTCTCCAAACGCCGTACACCTTGGCTAAGGGCATCGCTATCGGTTGGAATTTATCCTGGTGGAAAACGCCCCTCTTTACTCTCCGCATATAATGCGCGCTTAATATAATATTGAATCTATGACGGGAAAAGGATAGTTAAGACAACAACAAGTGAATCTCTAATGTGTCCGCATGACACAGCTTCCTTTACGACACTTCAAGATTACCCGACTAGTGCAAAAGCAGTCTTACTTCTAATAAAATATGTGTTATAACTAATTTACACCGAGTAAGACTAGTGAAAATCGTCAGATTCCTATCTGATTCATAAGTTAGTAAGAATGCAGTTCGAAAGACCGAACCTTACCATGGATTCTTAAAGAGTTCAAAGGTCGTCCATTTCTGGTGTATCTCAATTCCATCGATCAACTTCCTGTTTATGTGTCCGCAAACTGATGCATAACTATAAATGCAGCTGGCGCTGCCTTATTTCTCTACCTTTCATTGTGCGTTCTTTGTCTACCTTCGCGTTTATAGGAGTACGCGCCTGGCTGAACGCTAACTAAGATTGGATTTTATGATTTTTTCATCTCAGTTCTAGCAATTTGTTATCTTTTTTAGAATATCCTGAATTCCACTCTGATGGGCCAACAGATCAAAAAAAGGAACAGCATTTCCTATGGTGTTTGTATTCATACTGAATAAAAAGTCGTTGAAACCTATTAAGCAATTGATTATTTCGGAACTAAACAATACATCGTATTGTATATTTTCCATAATTATTGAGCATCCTATTCTAATTTCATTCCGTTGAAATTGAACGAAGCTGATTCCAATAGAAATAAATGCGGTAAAAGTCACTCATCGGACGTTATGTCTACTATTCTTATCATACGAGCAGCTTCTCTTAGATATAAAAAACGTAAAGATATCCTGAGAGGAACTTTTTGCAAATAACTTTCGAGGATAGACAAGAGTCAATCCGTGATCACTGGGAGATCAGTTCTGCAAATGCATTGGACGACTGTACTGATTTGAAAAAAAAAATCTACCACGACGCCGTCACCCCCTCCGGTTTCGTTTTTACTCGTCTCGGCGACTGCGTACAATTGTGCCCGTTGGTACTCAGCAACATCCAGTGGCAGTAAGATACGGTATTCCTGAAATCATGCGCATAAAGAATTTTTTTAATCGGACGATTCAGATTCATGTCACCTCGTAAATTTGAATGCACCATGCATATCACTCAAATGATGCCACACGTATGGGCGACGCTCTTATCATAACGAATAGAGATCGAAGCATAAACACATGCAATGTTCTCACTTCATTGCCCCACATCTTATTGCTTCTCGCTTAATCTGCAACTTATTCACTTCAGAAGGGAGTGTTTTTAATATATGAGATGTGGAGAAAGGTTTGTTGATTAATAACTGAAAAAAAAATTACATGCTAGCTAGCTATGAGGAAAAAGTTTTGGAAAAGGTTTCCTCAAGTCTGCTGCTCAACGAACCATACATGTATTGCTACTCCACACAATAATTGCAGTTCACCAGCAACCAACAAATGAAGCCGAAATACCTTTACTATCATTCCGTGGATTAATCTTGCAAGTAAGACAGACCAAGAGCGCTAATGCCGTTAATTTAGGAACCATTGAATAACGAATTTGCTGATAAATTTAGCACTATTTATATGAGAATATATAATTTGCATATTGCATAGAGAATAATATTCATATGAGAACAAAAGTTCATGAAGTCCAAATTTGCATATTTAGCGAATTATTTGAGAATTTCATTTCAAAAATAGGAATATAATTAGTATGCATATCTGCATAATATTATTCCGCATTACTGTTATAGTAAGACCGCTCATCTCAAGTTGATTTAGTCTTCGTATGTGCTATTATAACAACACTATTTACAGACTGCTCTATAGTATTGGTGAATCACTATGTCCAGAGCTTGATATCCAGAACTATTAAACCGTGATATCTGGAGGGCATCCAGGACTTGATAAAAGTGAATCCTCGAATTATGCAGATTTGTACAGACCTGCTCATTCTTGCTGCTCATATTCACATATTTTTACACGCATTTCGAGCTTGGGACCCAAAATAAATCACTTGATCACTTGATCACTTGATCACTTGATAGACGATGAGGCACCGAAGGAGGATTTTGCAGCGGGGGACCCAAAACAAATAAGTAAATAAAAACCGCGTAGAAAATTTGCATACGCACTAAAATATTCTACAAACGAAAAAATGATATTGAAATATGGAAGCAAATCATTTGAGGTGTTGAAATCTTTCTCGTATTCTGCTATGTAAAAAATTCTAATAGACGCAGTGCGATGTATACGGACGCTCACCTCTTTTTTCACCAATTCTCTCAAATTTTAGGACCTCTTTTTACAGGACTACGCTAACCAAAATAGTTTTGGCGCTGCACACAATAATTGTAGACTATAGACCAAGATATACGACTGAATGCGCTCGAAACTGAGTTCAGCCATCGACGGATCTCTAAACTGACTTCCATTTACAGTTAGAAACTGACTTGACGCTAACTATTTTGTTAGATGGCATTTGTTTGTCTTCGACCACTTACTTTCAAAACATTGGCTAATTAATTCAGATATTTTAAATTTTACCATCGCGTATAACTCACAACTACGATGTAGTTCTCTATTTTATAATCCGAGATTTGTCACGACAACTACAACTAGTCAAAAGGGAGCAAAAGGCGGAGGTGGAGGAGGAACGGGGGAGTAGAGCGAGGCGAAAAGCGGAGAGATGAGAGGCTGGAAAACGCGACGACGTCCGCGATCGCAATTATGAACCAAACTTGACGAATCAGCTTTCCATGTAACCGACACTATTGTGCGTATGCTTAGGCTGTTTTATGGAGCTGGAAGAAGACGTCGTTGACCGGGTCTACGACGGCGATGCTCTTCAGGATGGGCAAGTGATCAGTGGGAGGGCTTTGCTCAATGGGCGCAACGACGACTGCTCGTGGCTCAATGACCTGGTGGTGAAGAAAATGCGCCCAGAAGAAGATACGTGGACATACTTTGCTGTGGACGAGATCAGTGCCGACGACCTCAACTGTGTTGTTGAAATGATGGCACACGACTACCTCAATTTCACGACACCTCCCGGCATGCCTCCATACCAACTCGTCCTCAAAAGAGCGGCTGTGGTGATGCTCCTGTCAACATAGAGCTTGAGGCTAGTCTGTGTAATGGTACGACGATAATGGGTCTAGAAAAAATAAAAATTTAGTGGCGGAACCTCGGACAGCGTACTATGTAGCTGTGAATCTTCTTTTAGAAGGGAGAGCCTCTCCACGGCTCTCGTTGACGATCCTTTAGGACGTCGGCTCTTGACGGTGAGAGCCGTCCGATGGCTCTCGTAGTGACACCAACTGGGACCCCGACGGCTTCTCAGCCGTCGGTTAAATCCACTCCGAACTGCGAAGAGAGAGCATTGGTAAGCGGCAACATATCTCCCCGAGTGAGCGTTAGAAAAGAGGAAAGATGAAGCGCGTTCCCACCTCTCCATCGGATTCCCATGCCTTCGTCGGCACGTTTGCGTTTGGAGAGACAAAACAGGCCATTCACCCGCTCTTCAAAATTCTTCACTTTTGTTGTAAACATAAAATTGCATTTATTCTTTTAATTTTGGCTTAGCTAATTCGGAGTGCTTTAGCGCACTCCGACAATGATAGGCGATATGCGTTCCAACACACTGCTGTGTATGATTCTCATCGGCACACATGCAGGCGAGCGGGTTGTGTTGACAAAGTTGTCCATCAAGTACACGGATGGGAAAGCGATACTGACGTCTGCTTCACGCGCACGCAATTCCCCATACGTTTGTCCTTCTGCATGACCATCAATAAATCGTAGGGGCAAACGTTTGACGGGGTTGGTGTCATCCTTCGTACACCAGTGTTCGCACATGGGCAGCTTTACGTCGCATTCTCACGCGTTCGCTCCTTGGACTGTCTTCGCACACTCTCTGCCATACCGAAGTCAATGAGCGCAACCTTTGCTCGAGATTCCTGCTACTTGCCCGTACGCAACTGTAAACAAGGCAGCCTTCTTAGACCAACCGATCCGGTGGAGTTTTTTTTATTTTACCGATCTGGTGAGCTTTTTTTTAAATCTTAACGACCCGGTGAGCTCTTTTGAAATATTTATTGATTTTTTCAATATTTAAATTTTTCTCTTAATTTTCCATTCCTGTTGCTTTCTCTTTTTTGTGAGCCGTTCTCCACTCTCTCAGCTTTACACTAAGAAATCTGCGGTGAACTGCATTTGGTTCTACACTTCTAAAATTTAGGAAGATATGTGTAGGAAGCTATCGCAGCACAAGAGCAGTGGACAGTGCCAAGTAACTGAGCAGGGGAAGTGGCCAAATAATCGAGGTCAGGTCGCATGCAAATTAGATATCTTAATTCCCTTCATAGATGGAAATTTAGTTGCGGAATCATGATTTTGCCACGGTCTTGGCGGCGGGCGGTTGCGAAAGTGAGGCAGACGGCACAAATACAGCTCATTCAACCTCCCCACCACAAACCTTGCTCTCTGCCGCTCCACTCTGTGCTCATGCTAATATCACAATTGCTTCCATCCACCAAATTACAGCGCCAACGGCAAGCGTTAGTTGTTTGTTAAACACATATGTACATTATCTCTCTCCTGAGTTTCGTACTATTTCCGTGTTCCGAATATTGTGAATAATGCAGTCCTTTCAGATTATTCGACCCGGTGAGCTTACTTCTTTAACACTTCATGTTTTTTTACATTTGAATTTTTATTCTTTATCTTTGTTACTTTTCATTTATTACTACTCATTCTCCAATCCTTAGTACTACTTGAAGAATCTCCGGTGAAGTGGATTTCAGTTATACTTCTAAAATTGACCGCCGGATGTGGGAAGCCATCGCAGCACATGAGCAACTGACGGGGCCAAAATACAGAGCAGCGGGAGTGGCCTAATAATGAAGGTCGGGTTACGAGCAGATCAGATATTTTTATCCAACACCTTAATAGCCGGAAATTTAGTTGCCGAGTCATGATTTTGCCACGGCCTTGGCGGCGGACGGTTGCGAAAGTGAGGCAGACGGCACAAGTGTATCTCTTTCAACCTCCCCACCACAAACCTTGCTCTCTGCAGCTCCGTTCTTTGCTCGTGCGGATATGAGAATTCATTGCATCCACCAAATTATAGGGCTAACGTAAAGTGTTAGATGTGCGTTTTTAAACGTATCTTATTGCTTATTATGTTATATTCCTTCACTAAAGGATCACGGGTGTACTGAATTTTAAATGAAACACCTCACCAATTTCGAATACAGTTTCATATCATTGAGGGAAGGTGGACTTTTTCTGGAATAGTGGAAGGAAAAGAAAATGTCCAAGAACAAACAGCCGTGATCGGAGACAAGGGCCGAAATCGCGAGCGGAGTAATACAGAAAGCTGCACAAGCGAGCCCGTATGCTTGCTGGCCCTAACGTCTCCCTGATGATGTGCAACTTTCAATCGGTTACGGGGGGAAGAGGGTTATTCTTCACATTATCTGTTGTTGAGAAGAAGCAAACATTGAACATGCCGAAAATGCCGCTGTCGGCTAACAACTCTCAAAACAATCATTCATATGGTGCAAAACTCTTCCCTTTCTCAAATTGTTTTGACTTAAAAATGTTTATTTACTGCGCTCGACCAAGCATGGAGGAAGGCCCTGAGCACAGCCGATCAAGAAGAACAGGAAACCTATCATCATGCAATTACCGATCAACAGGATTCTTCTCGTGTATAGCGGAAGCTCGTGGTCTCCTCGACCAAATCGACGCAATTTGACGAATATTCAATCCACCCTTTCTGGCGAGAATTTCACTATGGCTGATTCTCCTGCTGTCTCTCCCACACCTGCACGTGCCGCCTCAACTACATACGCCCCAAATTTGCGACTGCCTCAGTTGGAACTACTCCATTTCCAAGGAGACCCGTTACTGTGGCCAAAGTTTTGGGCTTCATTCCAACATTCAGTTGATGAAGCTCCTATTCCAACGGTACACAAGTTATCGTATCTTCTCAGCACCCTCGAAGGTGAAGCGGCCCGAATCGTAGCCGGATACGCGTTTGACAAGAACAACTATTCGGTTGTCAAAGAGGCGTTAATGCAGCGCTACGGCAATCTCAACGCACTCCGTCGCGCCCTGCATTCACAACTGCAAGCACTCAAGCCAATGGAAAGAAGTTCCCTCCACAAGAGTGTGAACACAATTGTTACGATAGTGCGCCAATTGAAGGAGATGGGCGAGCAAATCAACAATCCTCTCCTCGAGACAATAATCGAGAGCAAGCTACCGAATTCCATTTTGATGGAAATATACAAAGAAAAGGAACACAATCCAGGATGGAACGTCGAACCTCTATGCTCGCATCTGCAAACAGCACTCCGAATTCAGGAGAAACTCAAGTGATCACGAGACCGCTCAATTAAACGAAAAGGTGACGAAGTAACTCCGACCAGAGAAAAGACTGAAGAATCGTCAGCCTTTACTTCAACTCAGAAGCGTCAATTCCAAACTAGCCCAAATCGCAAGGGTCGACAACAAACTCTCGCGCATAGAAAGGAACCACCGCCGTGTCCGTTCTGCAATTCGCCTCATTGGGCTGCCTTATGTACTCGCTTTCAAGATGTCGAAGCACACAAGAGCCGTGCAAAGAAGCTCAAAATCTGTTTTCGCTGCTTGCGCAAGGGCCATTACGCCGAAAGCTGCCCGTCTCGCCGACCGTGCTATTACTGTCGCAGTATCAGTCATCATGAAGCACTCTGCAGTTCTAAGACGAAGCGCACTGATTTCAAGGATTCTTCAACGGTCAATGTTGCCGAAGAGAGCGTTCAACAGAATGCCGACTCCACTCGGGCCACCCATGCGACGCTCGATCGAAAGTTCTTCACTGAGGACACTTCAGGCGACAATGAACAGGTTTTATTGTTGACGTCTACGGCAAAGGTCAGTAAACCAAGCTGCACGCTTCACAGTGAGTCTGTCGCTGTTCTTTTCGACACAGGCAGTGACCGCACTTTCATCACCGCCGACCTCGCGCAAAAACTCAGGTCACCTACTATTGCAAAAAAGCGCCTAGCTATCAACGGTTTTGAAGCAACACCCATTCAAACCCTTTCCACGAATGTAGTGCAGCTTCTACTAAACGACCAGCAACAAAGATCGTCAAAACGAGCAAGTACAAAAATTCTCGGCATCCCATGGGACATGTGCACAGACAAAATTTCGTTCATATTCGAAGAATTCGAGTTCAGTGACATGACAAAGCGAACGTTGCTATCGTGGGTAGCCAGCATATTCGACCCAGCTGGATATCTTACACCAGCAACGCTGCCCACCAAGGTCTTCACCCAAACTCTGTGGCACATGCAGTACGGATGGGATGATACGCTCGAGAAAGCTGAGTTTCAACGAGCAAAAACACTTATTCAAGGATGGCATAGTCAACCTATTAGCATCAAACGGCAAATTGGGCAACCGAAGTTTCTTCATTGCTTTGTCGACTCTTCTAAAGCGGCATACGCGTCCGTAGTGTTCGCTACCTCCACAGAAGGTTCTTCTCTTGTTATGTCAAAGAACCGTCTAGCGCATATCAAAGGTATGACAATTGCGCCTCTCGAACTTCTAGGAATTCTTATGCGTTCCCGACTACTCGATTATGTTAGCAAGCAAATGAATCTAAACGTTCCACTGTATTTGTGGTCCGACAATCAAATGGCGTTATCTTGGGTAATTTTCAACAATGAGCGTGATCGGTTTGTCCGAAACCAAGCACAAAAATCAAAGCCGTAAAGAATGCTTAATTTTGCTTCGTGCCGGGGGACCTGAATACAGCGGACCTGGCAACACGAGACCTCAAACCAGAAGAACTCGTTAACAGCTTACAGTGGTGACAAGGACACCCCTCTTTTCTTCAAAGGCACGTGACAATTGGCCTGATCAAACTGATCAAACTGGACTACCAACTGGTCCAAACGCAGCAAGCGACGCCAAAGCTGTTGATAGCACCGTCTGTGAGGTACTGGAGAGACAACATTCAGCTGAGCACGTTTTCAATGCTGATCGATTCAGCTGGTGGAACCGCCTTCTAAGAACTACATCAACCGCACTCCGATTAATTCGAAAAATCAGTAAACCTAACATATCGGCCTGCTGGATGAAAATCAGCGCGACAGGACCATTCTCTGCAACCGACTTCAAGGAAGCAAAACAATGCCTTATTCGCGACGCGCAGGAGGCCATCGGTGGAGCTGAAATTGATTCTTTCGAGGTGTCCTGCAGTGACGAGATGTATAGATGTGAAGGGCGAATAATAACCTCCAGGCTACCAGTAGCGTCAATACGTCCAATCGTTCTGCCCAAGCATAGTGCTGTGACTCGTCTGCTGGTCTTAGAGACACACAAACGACTTGGTGATGCTTCATCTGCTCAAACACTCAACACAATGAGACAACTGTTCTGGATCCTTCAGGGGAGAACAACTGTCCAAAGGACGATCAACCGATATTGCATGGACTGTCGACGCTGGCGTGCACGACCGTTTCGACTTCCAACGTTTCCACCATTACAACTGCTCGAACCGTTCCTGGAAGACCTTTCGCTGACATTGGACTTGACTATTTCGGGCCCATTCATGTCAAAAACAAGAGCGCCGAAGAAAAGGAAAAGAGTGGAAAAAAACGCTGGATAGCACTTTTCACGTGTTTGTGGTCTCGGGCTGTTCATCTCGAAGTCGTTTCCGACTGCTCAAGTCAAGCCTTCTTATTGAGCTTGCGTCGGTTCATAGCTCGTAAACGTCAACCGAGATCAATATTCTCTAACAACGCCTCCACGTTCCTTCTTATGGAAAGAGCACTGACCAGATCCTAAACGAAATTCGGTGGAGCATATCAGAGAAAGAGTTCCCTGGCAAGGGGGCATTTACGAGAGGATGGTGTCGACGACGAATTCTTCAAACCTCAGCGAGCGAGTGCGAAGCTATCGTCAACTCAAGACCTTTAATGGTCAGAATCTAACAGATTCGTTGAACGATTCTGAAAGGTCTGGGAGCCCGATTATCTACCGGCTTTACGGGAACGCTCGCAACGTCAACATCGGACCCAAGGTTAGTTAGCGCAAGCGAGCCTAAACCGAGTCACGTAGTGCTTATTCGCGAAGAGTCAAAGCCAAGAGCTTTATGGAAGCTTGGCATCATTTCAAAACTAATCGAAGGAAAAGACGGGAAAATTCGCTCCGCCGAATTCAGTGTGGTTCTCAACAAAAAATTACTCATCCAATGAATCTCCTTTCCCCATTTGAGATCACTGCTAGCGACGTTTCAAGCTCGGAATCAGAGCAGCCTAGCAATCCAGAAGGCCATGAAGACGCTGATTCGTGCAAGGACAACCCGACCACAGTTCACGAAGGTCCACTCACCCGTTCCAAAGCACACCAGCTTGGTATGAATCTATCGCATATCTCTTGCGTCATGTCAACTACCGTTGTCAGCAGTAGGATAAACGCCACATCTGCACAAATGCGGTACATCGCATCGAAAGCTGGGGTGCAACTGATATGTCTTCACCTTCAAAACTGTTCACAAATCAGTAATTCAGAGATCACAGTCTGGACAAAGGCCACAATTTACAGGTGCACGCACGTTTTGATTCCAGCTGTGTTCTGCACCAACATTTCTCGCACAGTGTTCACAAACTCATTTCTCCACTGGACTCTGCAGTTAACGGCCGATTACAAAAATGTTAGTGCGATCTCCCCCCAAGCATGTTCAAAGTTGGCTACTGACAAACAATTCAACGAAAGTCCAATGATACAACGAGCACGTGACCGCTGGGAGACAAACTTTCCCGAAGGATTCTCGTACGGACTATTAGGCACACGTTGTACCACAACGTCAAACTACGTCGTTCAGTTCGGCTCCTTAGCTATTTACAGTGACGACAAACTGATCACAACCACCGCAGACTTCACAACAAAATGTAAAATCACGGATGGTTTCTGTCTCATTGACTACACTCTCCTGTGGAATGTCTCAGAGGCCAAATCAATCTGCCACTTTGAGTCTCTCGGAGAGCATGAAGTTTTCGCAACTTCTCACTCTGTACTTGTTCCCGATTTGGAAACTTCCTTTACCTTTAATAATTACTCTGGGTTCTTCGGTGAATGCAGCTTGAGTGAAGTGCACTGGATGGACAACAACTTTATTGCCATCTTCAATGACCCAAGAGTTTCAGGAGACTTCAGGGAATGGATAAAATCTCATCCAGTCGAGATCGGTCGGATGAACTGGTTGCATTTGACAGGAACAGACCCGTCATCGACGATGTTGACGGCGAGACACGTAAACCGTATGCAGGAATATACGACAATTTTTGCCAATTCGCTTCAATCGTCGGAAGCTTCACACGATCCCATAAACGCAAAGCTACAATTTGTTTATGAGCGTTTGAAGGATCAGATCAACAAAAACTTTCGGGCTGTGTGGAGATCAGTTTGTGAACTAACGATTGCACTCATAATCAACGCCAAGGCGGCACCTCCAACTGTGGCTGCGAGAATGCTACTGCAAAGGGAAGATGTCTGCGAACTCTAAGCGGTTCATCTATCCTTGCAATGACAGGGGGATAGAGAGCTTCGGCAACTTCTCTTCGAGAAATACCCCAGCAATTCGGCATCAAACGTTCAAAGCAGAAGCATTGCCATCAATCGAAAAAGAAAGAATTAGCGTCGCCTTGTCTATGGTTTAGACAGAGATGAGATGTTTCGAGGAATGAAGCACAATTTCAAGTGGGATACGGAAAAGCGGAATTGATTCCCTGCGCGATGAAGGTGAACGACTACTGTGGGAAGCCGAACGAGAAATTGGCCTGACCACACACAAAATTCAAGAAGTTCTGGACAACATGAGTGGTGTCACGATTAAAACCACAATAACAGTTTTCATCTTCATCGCGCTTGGAATAGGCGCAGTGCTGGCGTGTAGATGCCAAATTAAACGGCGGACGAAGCAAGTGCAAGTGCAACTTCGGGTGCCAGAGATGGAAGACGCAGGAGCGGAATTGCAGAGCGCGGCACGAACCCATACTATGCAATTCAAGGAAAGAGTGGAGAATAAACCAGAAATGATTTTCATTCCACTAAGAAGTTCCATTCTCCGAAAGACCAAAACAATGCGAACGACGAGGACTTCCCGCGGGGAGTGTCAAGAAGAAGCAAATATTGAACATGCCGAAAATGCTGTTGTCGGCAAACAATTCTCAAAACAGTCATTCATATGATGCAAAATTCTCTTTCTGAAATTGTTTTGACTTAAAAATGTTTATTTCTCATATCTTTGAATTCTTCGAAACAAAAATGTGAATTATTTGTCACAATGTTTGTCATTGTAAAAGCATATAAAAGCGCCACTTAATGTCAGTAAATTCATTCGTCCGTTCAGTTGCCGGCCCTCAGCCACATCCACTTCTATCGGAGAGGTTTAAATGTTTGAAATTCTGAACTATCATTCCTCAATAACCCTCTCACCTCTACCATCATATTGCTCTCGTAGGAGACAGACGCCTACTCAGAGAGTCACAGGAGAGATTAGCGTATGAGCGAGACGCCTAGCGAGAGAGTCAGAGAAAGAGGGGTTGGCGTCCCGCCAATTCGAGTCTCTCATCGCGCCTCCCAACCCCCACAATCAACAAAATTTCACGTTTTAAATTGGTTTAAAAAGGTAATTAATGAAGTTCAAATGACCACAAAGTTAAGTAATATGCTAGTATGCTTACACTGAAGATTACTAACTATTTTTTGCCTTCTCCCACGGTAACTGTTTATGGTGTATGTTTTTCGAGTTGGTTTTTTTGCATGTGCGTTTTGGATGGGGTGGAGACGTGCTGATCAGTTTTGAGGTGATGTTACCCGGTGGAAGGTGGAGGTTACCCGGTCGGGAATTTTCTTCATAGTTAAGCACTTTTGCTCATAACTTTCTGTGTATTTATTGAATTTCTGATTTCTCCATTTCTTATATCCGTGGCTTTAGGGGACATCTTATGGGCTGCGTGCGGATTCGTGAAAAAAATTCTGGATATGAAAACTTTCCCGGAACTGCTTCAAAATATATGGGGAACAATCCGGAAACATGTATAACTTCGTAGTTTTTGATTTTTTGGTAAATTTTTATAGGACCTCTTGTAAATTTTGGTCCGGACGTGCCCATGAAGAAAAATTCTGGGTACTTGGTGATCCTGTTGAGATATCTGTTCGGGAACCCGAAAATCAATTTTTGGCCATATCTCCTTTCCAAGTGTGGTAATCGGGCTGGGTTTTTTATTTTCCATGGTTGAGGACTGCCTACTGGATTCTGGGAAAAAATTTGGCTAGGTTGAAAAGAAGTTGGCAAATTGCCAACTTCATTCTCATGACTTTTTTCTCGGTGATAGTACAGTTTTCTCATCAATTACAGGTGCTCAACTTTTTCCAAGCCTATTACAAATATATGAGTGTGGTCTCGTTTCGATCCAGAATTTTCAGGACACTCCGAAAATTTTTTATTTTCGGCCATTACGCCATTCGACGCTTCAGGCGATTTGCTTCCCAACGGTCCATATCATGCCCAGGCTGTCTCTACTCAGGATATTGGAAAGCGCATCTGGCGGCGAGAAAGTGCACAAAAATGAGAGAATCAGAGAAATGACAATACGCTCGTTTATAACTCCGCCAATTCTTGGTACGTTTAGATGAAATTTCGTTTGTTCGATTCAGTATTTAGTTCTCTCCCGAGTAGCATCTACATTTCCTGAATCAGCTGCAACAGTTCGTGAAAAAAATACAAGTAAATTATCAGTGTGATTTAATGGAGAGTGAATTTTTTCCATAGCAACAACTGTATCCAGATGAAAGCAAGGGGTCAGGGGGCACCAGCCTCCTTGCGGGAAGGGGGTTCAGAGGGTATGGAGCCCCCTTGACCTTAGTGTTAATACTAAAATAAAAAGATATAGAGTTAGTAGGTTCGTACCGTCACTTCTTTCTGCAATCAACATAGATTGTCTTTGTCTCTTCTCTTGCATTCTTTTATTTTCACTCGTTTATACGTTGTCCTTCAATGATATATATTTTAAGATTCCTTTTTTAAAGTTCGTTCAGTTCAAAAATCAAGTTTTGTGGAAATGTATTGCAATTTATGTGGTCGAGTGATTAGTGTGGCGAGATGTGGATACGGGCTGTACTCGTTCAATGTCGTTCGTCGTTCCGCTGCTGCAGTTTTTCGACTCAAATTTGTTTTTCCATGCTTTGTTTCTCAAAAAATTGATTAGCTGGATCCTGGATGTACCGACCTGGCTCAGAAGAAGGCGTTCGGCCCAGAAATTTGCGGACAGTAGATTCGGTGCTTATTCTCGATACCTTTTTTGAATAACTTTTTGGGGTTATATCTCGGCTCCAAATGGTGCAATTTCAATAGGGTTTTGAACATTAGACTCAGCATAATACGAGTAAGGTGAAAATAATTGTACGAAGGAATGCAGACTGAGTAAGTGGTCAAGGCATCACCGCATGTGGTGCTACGCGCAGTGTTAATTGTCATCGGTTCCGGATACGGTTTTGAATGACTGGCTTCACGTGACGTGGATAGATGCGTGGAGCGTGCGAGATGCGTGCGCGCGCGTGGTCGCACGCGCTCGCTGCCAGTCTCAAGTTATGTTTCCGCTCCTGATGAACGAATTCCAATCCGACTTTTTAAACTGGTTAGGCAAGATATGTAGAAAACTGTGGCATGCATAGCTTCATGTAATTTGCGCTACAATGTTTAGCATTATCTCCTCCCCCCCCCC
>QEWY01001622.1:46858-65698 GCA_006503575.1 Baylisascaris schroederi
GCATAGCCAACAATAAAGAGAATTGTGCGAGATGAATTAAATAACGCCTTAACATCTTTAAATATTTCAGTATAATTTTATTCCGCTTAGAAGGTAAAAGCAGTAATTTAACGCAAAGAGAAAAGCTGGGAAAGATTCGCTATAAACCATTAAAAAAACAATGGAAGATCACCCCTAATCCTCGCAAATCCATCTCCCTCCCATCCCTTACTTCACTCCCCTTCCCCTCCCCACCTCCAAACCCTTATTCACCCTCCTCGCATCTCTTGCTCCACTTCCCTTACCCTCATCCACCCCATACTCCAAACCTCTCACTTTCCCTCTCCTCACCTCCTTCCCATCCCTTACTCCATCCCCCATATCCTCCCCTCCCATCCTCCTTCGGAGTCAAAAACTTTATGTCGATCACATGCACTTCGCACAAGGCCCACAATTACTACCATAATTAAAAGAGACCGATTTCAGAAGCAAAGAATAAATTCAATCACATCGATACATCGAATTGCTCATCATAAAAGCATTCCAATAAGTGGAAAAAAGAACAAATTCAAATTGATTAATTCAATAAGCACAGTGAAATATAAGCACACATCGGCAAATTCAAAGAATAAATTCAATCACATCGAATCATGAAAGCATTTCAACAAGCAGAGCGAAAAAAATTGGCAATTTTTTTGGGCAAAAAATATGGTCAAGAAAAAATACAACTACAGGTAATTCTTACACTTTCCACAATTGTATAAAACTTGGGAAAATAAGAGAAAACCCCACCGTTCACCTCAATTGGAATGCTTTTAAAAGAAGAGATTACAACAACTTTCGCAGAAAATGTCGACGTAAAGGAATATTTAATCTAATATCCTTATAATTAACCAAAATATGTACTATGGAAACATAAACTGATTCAGAAGCCTTCAGATGAATACTGCAAAAAATTGCATCAATGGAAAATGAACGATGAATTTCTAACCTTTTAATGTTCGCATTACACACAAAAAGTGAATTTTTTCCACCTGTTTTTCTTCCATATTTCTCAACAAACCAATGTAAAACATAATTAAAACAACCGGAAACGATCTGGATAAAATTCTCAACAAACCAATTTAAAACATAATTAAACCAACCAGAAACCATTTCAAGAGGATAAAATAGAGAAAAATTGTAGAATGCATGCAGGGAGAATATAAATAACTATAGAAATTGCCGCATGATAGAGGGCCGCCTTTAGACGGCGCATTTCTATCTTAAGATAGCTCATAAGAGTGAATAGAGGTGGATAAGAGATCGATGAACTTATCAATAAGCCATATAAACTGATAAATGGTAAAATTTCTACAGAGCTCACTGGAAGTATGCCTAGGAAATTCCGCATAATTCGCAGCTTTAAATTAAACTTTGGCTTTTTTTTGCAAGACACCTTACACCTCGGTTAGGTTTCCACACTACAGAACCGCTTATGCGTCCGCATCTTTAGAGTGTCTCAACCTATCAGCCATGAAACTAAAATGATCGAAATTCGTTGATAAAATCAGCACTTATCAGTAAATTTGATCCTAGGTGACTCTGTCACCTGCATGATTTATTAAAACTTAAAGGTGCCATAAACAGTTTTCTTCTAAAATTTTTTCAACGAGTCAGCTAGTTTTATTGTATGAAATACAAATTCCATCGAAAACGAAAAGTGGTCATTTGCGTAGGGGTTCACCGTTGCTTTGCTGCCTCATGTGGCTGCAGTTCGATATTCGATCACCAAATTGTAGTGATCGAAGTATACGAAACATAAAGCACTCTACTTTTTTCAACTCTGATCAATTTTATTCAAATCATTTTTTTTTAAATTAAAGAATACGGATCACCAAGAGACAGAGTGCTCCTTAATCACATGTATGAGCTGTCTAGATTTGACGGTGTTCACAAGGCTCATCTGTACCGTGCCAGCCTAACTTGCGTACACTACTGTAACTAGGTAAATTTTTAGAGCCATATCTACATTTACGATATTTGCATTTGCAGATCATATTTCAAAATGCTCTTAGGGCATTACCACCGCCCTTATCTCAGATTCCACTCGATTCAGGACTCAAAACAGAAATTAAGTCGAAACCTACCAATTGCTCGAACCATTCAGTGATACAACTTTCCACATTGCCTATTGGATGATATGAATTCACTCTTTGATCGGAAGCTGGCAATTATGGCGAACCGACTGTTGAATGTTGCAGTGAATTGTGCATAAACGATGCCGAATGTGGTGAATGCGATCGTGTGAAATCCATCAAACTCACCTTTCAACGTGATATTCAAATACCCCTCACTTCCAAAATGTGGAACATTTACTATCATAACGATAATAATGCCCTAGGGGCGTTCTTTCATACTCTATATTTCCAGTATTCTTTCTTTCGTTTGCGGAAGACTCCATGCTACCCCTGCCTGTGAAAATAGGTGAATTAGCTTTATGCATCTAGTTGTTTATAACGGAGAGGTCTTCTACGTGCAACACACAACTGTAGGTGCGCCTGGGCATTGCAAAGCCAGTCACAAGTGGTCAGACGAGTGTAACTTAAGCTTCAACTTGACTTATTGCCTCCATTCACATTCTGATGGCTCAACAACGCAATAGTGCACTAGACGAATTACGAAAAAGTGACCACCTCCCACCAACGAAACCTATGAATGCGATGCAACCTCTACATTTCAATCGAACCAACTGCCCACTAATGACCACTCTAATATTTTAAGTCCAATCATCCTCGGTGGACGCGGAACACCACCAGTACCATCCTGTGGTGCATCTCACAGATCTGATCCTCCACGACCGCGGAACGACGTACCTCGACCTGAAATACACGAATATTCAATCTTTAATCGATAAAAGTGGGCGATTATCGGTAATAAACTTCGTTTTATCCGTGCACAGTAAAAGGCTTAAACTACTACTCGCTAAATGCCACACTCAACTTGGTCAAGACCACAGAAGATACTTAAAAGATACTAACATAAATACAACATAACAATAAAAAAACGACACAAAAAAGCTAACGAGAAGCCGCAAAATCACAGCACTGACGATCAAAAATAAATAAATAAATAAATAAATAAAACAGAAAGTGCTGCCACAACACTTCAAACATTTTTCGAAAATTTTTACAAAATTTTCAATCCAGAGTCTTACTTCAAGCACGATAATATATTCGCGTAACATACCTCTAAATGGCGCTCGTTCATCTCTATTGTCTCACTTATCACTTATCCATACCAACTGCACCCTTTTGCGCACGTCCAATACTCTTGAACATTGGCGCATCCTTCAGCATATCTGGCAATATCATAAAACGAATCTTCGAACCACGAATAAAGACGTTATCGAGTTGATGTGTTCATGCATTTCGATATGTCACATCCACGTCACTCATTTCACAGTTCGTATTGTCTTCCGCTTGAACTTAAAATCGTTTATTACGATCATATTACCTCTAATTTTACCTGTAACTACCTGGTCTTAATTAGTACTGCTGTTTGATCGCTCGTTAAAAAGTAATGATTATATACCATGCAATTTATAAACTCTCCTATTTAGATGACCTAGATGACCTAGAACTAACGTATCATTTATAATTAATGTAATTAACGTATAATGAGGCGTTCTGCACATCGAGAATGAAATCTTGAGGATAAATTCGTACAATAGGCAGTATACCAATATAAAGTACAATTTCAAGAGAAGAGAACATATATTGAAGTGGATGCGAATAAAAGATGTAAGCGAACAAAGGCGTTCATTGGTGAATATAAAAGGAAAATTTCTCGAACTGCGAGTTGAGATGCAAGCTGAGATCATCACCTCAGGTCAGAACAACCTTAGCACGACCATAGGAAGTTACAGATAACGAACTTCACAACCTCAAATTTGTTGCCTCAAACGGTTATACTCAAAAAATATAAAAGTAAAAGAAAGAAAAAAAGATAGGGATATTTGAAAACGAGACAAAAACGCATCGCACCTGAGCGTTTTCGTGCATTTTCCTGATCACGGTTTTGAAACCCTGCATGACGCCACGTGTTTCTGGAGTTAGCTGTGATTCGTCAACTTGCAACATTTGAAAATGCAACAATGCAATAAAATCAAAATTATCAAAAACGAACCCTTATCTCAAATATTGGTTCACCCACTCTCACTAACGATGTAATGGTCTATTTACCTTGAAAAACAACAGTCGACCAGAAGCCCTGAATCACTCATAAACTGGCCAAGAGCCGTGGATCGCTCACGAACGAAACACTTACTGTGTACCTCCGAACACCAAGTGGAAAAACTATCTAACAATGGATTTCCACCCATCCTCGAATATTTCCTGTGACTACACAATAATTCCTATTAAAAAAGAATCCCCTTGTGTTTTCAGGATCACCCAAGTATAACAAGAATGAAGGATTGCATGAATCGAGAGTATCGGCCCTATAACTCTTCGAAGGCTTGCAAGAAGTGCACATTTCAGCTCTGCTCATTTGCACTTACAACTCCACCGAAACATCTCTCTCCACAACCCACATTCTAAACGCATTACTCCGAGGTTTATAGATCTGGCGCTTTAAACCACAACAGACACCATAATCATTTGAATATAAGCCCCTCCTTTAATATAACCCCCGCTTTTGAACAAAGATTTAAAAAATGCTGTACCAGTTGTTTATTGGAGGAAAACAAGCCAGCAAAAAAAAAAGAAAAAAAATTAGGATACTTGTGCAATGTGCTGAGTGTCATCTGCTACGTTGACAGCAAGAACCTGTGTTGCTGTGACATTATTCAAAAGAAAAGGGAACAGCTAAATAAAAAGCACACTTGGATGCTCTTCTGACTGTAGTCGCGATTGGAACTGGTGTTGTGGTGGGCTTCATAGGCTTTGTGGCTCACGATCTCCGCGTGCTCAAGTGTTTCTCAAACAGTGCCCACCGGTAAAGATGCTTTCTCTGTTTCCCCTCGAGGAAAATTTATTAAACAACAACAGCAACAAGAAAACGCAACATCGAAGATTCAATATCTCATCGATGAATCGAAAGTCTCCAAGTTTCCCATATGGATTCATGGAACAGGTCCATTCAATTTGTCCTTCAATAATACCTCGAAAATATCTTTATTTATCGCTGCAGGTTCACCAAATAAGAGTAATTATTTAACTCTTCTCAAACATTAAAATCCCAAACGATTATTGCAGTATTCAAATGGCTTCATTCGAACATTTAATGCACTTAAAGTGAACATCTATCAGATCTGCCTCAGTATAAGCAATTATCACAAAAGCAAAAACAGATTTTTTTACCCTGTAACATGCCTGAATAAACACTATTAAAAAATCGCATGAAAGAATATGAGAAATAGATTGGTGGGAATGCATTTCAATAATGATTATACCGTTCCCTCTTCAACTTAGTGCCAATTACATCAAAGACAGAACGGAAAAGCAGCAGTCCATGGACGTACCGAAGGCAGCTTTGTGATTTCTTTATTATAAAGTTTGAAAACATAGTGTGACAGTCCTCCATCCTGATTCGACGGTTCTCTGAGCACACGCAATCGTTCCCCACCTAAAATACCAGAGTTTTATTCTTAAATTAAGCTATGTTCACTAGCCTCATATGAAGCGTTCTCAAATATCTTTCAGAAATGTATCAAAACCGATAAAGAAGCTTCAAAATTGTAAGCCACAGAACTGAAATATATACAAACAACAAAACTGATGCCATTTATTCGAATTTACCTATAGAACGCTCGTTTGAACATCTAATCACCATTCTTTCCAAACATGAGCAAAACAAAAAATATGTGGGCACTCCTCGAAAATATAGGTAACGTTTTGTAAATAAAGGCACATCCTACTACTCATATAACATCAACCAAATTTTATCACTATAGCTTCTAGCGTTTCGCAATTAAAACTATTACAGACACAGACACACAGTCACGGCATATGCAACATACGCCTCATACGTGCAAGTCTGTATAAGCACATAGAAATGAGCAGGAAACAAAATTCAATACGTCAAAATTCTAAAATCTTCGTAGAAATATGTAAAAAATTGCAGGATTTTCGATGATGGAATTCCAGAAACTGATCGGGATAGTAAGATGGGAAACCAAGGGAATTGCACAATTTCCTATCAATTATAATGCAAAAAGCAAGGTATGTTCATCGTCGCCTATTCGGCGCAAAAAACTTCCCAACCTGTACCTCAAATATTCCCCACTGGTATATCGATGTTGCAAGTCGGGAAAACGTTTGTTGCTCGTAGCACCCTTTAATAGGTTAGCTTTCACTTTTAGGGACGCTTGGTATGCAGTGGATGCCATTGTCGCTCACGGTTACGGTTTGGCTTGAGTTCCCATGTACCGAACGAGAAATGCTTGGGTTCTTTGAAATTGGGTCAGGCAGTTACGTTCAGTAGTTGCAACGGTGAAGCGGGAGCAGCTGAATAGGGACTGCAGACGGGCGATATAATGGCGTGTAGAGGAAGCGAAGCGAGAAAAGAGCGAAGCCTCGAAGGGAAGTCGGCTTGCCGTTAACTGTACATACACCACTTAGCGGTCTATGGTTAACACGCGAATGACGGAATTGAGCTTGGGCGGCTTATAACAGGTGCACCAGCTGTCCATTTTAGCTGGCGCCGCTGCTGTTCAACGGCTCTTTGCTATTCAACGGCGCCAGCAAGTCGTCATGAGGCATGCGCGATCATGAATGTACCGGCGATTCGCGATAGCCGGTACGAACAAAAATGAATTTGAGCATTCAGTCGCTTTATTGATGGACATGCTATTTCCGTAATAATACTAAATTACGTTCGTATAAAATGGGATCGCAGCACATCTGTTGTTCATTCCGCAGAGACCACGATCACGCTAAACGTGATCATATATGCCTTGTCCCCTACTGTTTTCCGATCTCAAGTTTCATTCAACCTTTGAAAAATTGTACATTACTATATTCACATAAAAACTAGGAAAATACGTGGAATCAATGCACAAATCAGCAGTACTCGGAAAAAAGGCGAAGCAGCGAACGGTGCAGCAGGAGCTGATTGTAATAAACAATAAGGCGTACGTAGACCCCTCGCGTTTCAGTCCTAACTTTGCACTCCATCCTTCGAACCAATTTGACCTGAGTGGTTTTGATGCTATATAACCGATAAGCGGATATTTTCGCATATGGAGGAGAACTTCTCGGATTATTGATTTGTTAACTTTATACGTTTCATGTGAGTTCTGAAGCTAACCTTCTTTGTGTGGTGTCTGCAGTGTACACAACACATGCCATACATACCACACACAGACACACACAAAGCATGCACGCACACCTGCAATTACCACGCACACACTCGCACTCCATGGCTTAAACATGAGCACACGCATAAGGTATGGATGGTGAGCACCATCCGCACTGGAATTTGCATTGCAACGAAATTGCTTCGAAAGCGTGAAGGGTGGCAACTGTTTTCTATGGGTTTGCCTAATCAGGTTTCTCTTACGTAGTATCTGAATTTAATCGACGTCGTGGTATGAGGTTTCCGATGTTGCAAATATTTCTTACCTTGCAGTGGACTTCCTATCAAAGGAACTAATAGTCTCATTTCTTGGCATATCGGGAATGATGTTTTGTTTTTGCAGGAGGCTCTCATCGGAATACTTCACAGACAGCAGTCATACTTGCAATCTATTTTTGATTCGGGCAAACAGTAGGAATTCACCTGTGATGTTAGATGTAGTCGTATTGAAAGCGAAAGTTGTGTCCAGGTATTGTACTCTCTGTTGCGAGTATTCTGTTTTTGCTAGACAAATAGAGACTCCACAATAATCTCGTGGAAGGAACTCAGATCCCCTTCGGCAACTCAAGCAGCTATTATCGAGCTAAACGACGATAGGATGGCCAGGCACCTTGCTCATCGGAATAAAGCGCTAATGAATATTCTATTCACTTTTCGCCGTTCTGCATCCTTTTCGAAAAAGCTATGAAAGATCTATGAGAATGCATCCGCAATCCGAGACAACAGATTCTCAATCACAGAGCTGGAATCAGTAGCAACGCCTGGATGTCACCGCAACCTGCATCCGATGGGGATCAGCAGTAGACCAACACTTACGAGCAAGGCCCTCGGTCCTTTACCATCAAAATATCACCAAGAACAATATACATGTGACTCAAAAATTCACCATTTTCATCTCTCAAACGCTGTCGAAAGGTGTTTATGTGCAGATCAAAAAATCAACCACACCGATGCTCAAATGCCTTCGGAAACTACCAACATGTAGATCAAAAAATCCATTGTTCCAAAAACCCTCGAGCGCCCCCAAAGACTGTCGACACGTATATTAATGCATTGTATCCGACCACCCCCTGCTACCCCCGCCCTTTGACTGCCTATATGAATGCCGTCACAGAGTAATGAACGTGCCTATTGGATGATCCTATATGTCGATATCTACGTGTAAATCAGAAACTCTACTACGGTCACCCCCAGAGGATTCCAGAAACTCTAAAATTCATTGTTGTCTACTACCGAACGCCACCAAAGACATACAGGTCAAACTTTTGTTGTCCAACCCCCAACCGTTGAGTGTCTTTGAAGACTTTATGTGTGGATCAAAAAACCCACTACACTACTGCTCAAGTGCCTTTACAAACTACCAACATGTAGATCAGAAATTTAATCGTACCCAACCCCCAAAGACTGTTCATACATAGGTCAAAACTTCATTGCCTTCCCCGCCCGTTGAATGCCTATATGAATGCTGTCAAAGTATACTCAATATGCCTATTGAATGACCCTATATATCGGCATCTACACGCAGATCAAAAACTCTACCACAGTCACTCCCCGATGGCTCCAGAAACTGCAAAATTCATCGCCCTGTACTACTGGACGCAACCAAGGACACGTAGGTCAAACTTTCACCACCCTCCCCCGACCGCTGAGTGTCTTTCAAGACTTTGTGTGTAGACAAAAAAATCCCATACACCCAACCACTAAGTACCGCTAGAAAACATCTACATGCAGACAGGGGAGCATAACGCAGCAGCTGCTGAAGGCCGCCAAAATGTTTCGGCGGTAGATCAAATGGGTGCCAGACGCGAATTTATGAAGCTTTCTAAATCTCCGAACTACTTTAGAAATCAAAGATGAGCGTCACGACCAAGGGCACACCGAAGACCATATCGCATCCGGTATCTTTGCAGTCAGAAAAGACGACGATGGTTCAACGAAAAACTCAAGGTCCAACGTGACAGCTCTCTGCATTGCCTCAACAAATTGCGAAAAAATTTGGTCTCCCTCTGGCAGAAAAAAAACAAGCTACACTGTAGCCAGGCTAGGGTAGATTGCCTGACAATCTAATCCGAGGCCGCCCAGGCTAACCGGAGATCTCTGCGGCCGCAACGCTTAGTGGGCCGTACTGCTGCAAACACGTCGGTGCGATCTTTAAAACTGACGCGGACTCCCTTAGTCACTGGACGCGACTGCGGCCAACTGCTCCAACCGGTGTCATTCAGTGTGAACACGACACAGGCAAACCTTTAACCAACGCCGCTCTCGATTTCAGCTACTTCGACTTGAAATCAGCCCCCTCCCCTCTCCCCACAAAATCATTAATAACATTCGCAGTTAAAGCACCGAGAGTGACGAAACATAAGGCATAACAGCAATCACACCAGAAATTAACAGCTGAAACAAGGCATGCAGCATCAACAACAACAAACATAAAGATCACAAAGAAGTATAAAATGCAAAAATATATGCCTCATATACAATTGCAAAATACAGAAATATAAAGCAGGAAACCATCATCATTACGCTCCCTGCATACTCAATAGACTCGCAGCTCTCGGATAAGACCATCCTAGCTGCTTCTTTCGCTCGATTTCAATGTTCCACCAGCTAGTCGATATTCCTGCGAACCTGAAAACACTCGATTAGTACCACACGGAAAGCATTTGAGAGCCCATTGAACAATGAGATCGCAGGATGAAATGCTTCGAAAAACAAATGAAAGGTATGTGTGAATGACAATCCGCAATACAAGCGATGGTAATCCGCCATATGCAAATGTTAACTCATTTCACCCTATGTGAAATAGGTGAAGTTCGACCATTAACTACATCACTGTATTCGCAACATCCAAATTTCCGCATTGAAAACTTAGAGATATGCCGCATACTATTGTCTAGGTGAAATGGAAAACAGAACATGGAAAAAATAAAATTCTCTAAAAGAATGTAGTTTAATAAGGTTGTTTTCACATCATCTCACTCTATTAAAAAAATTAAAAGACATTTTTTAGCACCATCCAGAACGAGTTTTTTCAACTCTTCTACCTCGAGCGACGAACAATCTCCTTCCTTGTGTAAGGGACCACACATTTTAGAAGAATTTCAAAAATTCTTACTTCCGCTGATTACGTTTGTTTGGTAACCAAAACTGCCACTAACGAAGCGTCTGGCGCCTGCAAAATGTAAAGCATTTGAGTGATGGAAACTTCACTGACCACAACACAAATCGTTTAAACTGTCTTAACTAAAACAGTTGAAATGATTGAAACTTATTGCTCAGTACAACTTAGTGACAGCCGATGAAGTGGAAGATATCTTGTTTGAATTATCCTCAGCATTGAAACGAAGAAAACAGGGCCATTCACTGCAGTCGATAAGCGCATCTGATATAGAAGTAAACAATGTTCTGAGAAACTGTCCTAACGGCCGATCAAAAGGATAAAATTAAAAACACAGCAGCTCTCTCCCTCCTAGGTTTATTCTGTGACTAGTGAGAAAATAGGTGAAGTACTAACGATACACTTTCCACGCATATCTGGTACACTGCCATGAGGAAGACAACTACAGATTGGAAAAGGTCATAGATCAAGGATGAAAATTCAAATGTAACTTCTCTCAATCGCCTTTTTCATTCAACTCTGCTTATCGTATGTAAGGTAGATTTTTTACGGGAAATGTGATCGAACGAAGCCTTTAATCTTTAAAAGTGCTTTTTTAAATTCCAATAAACTCTCAATAGCATGAATTAAGAGCACACCTCTTTCCATCGATGTCCATTCGCTTTCTGATTTTAAAATTCATGTATTCTGAAGTGTTCGAAGTGAATTCGGAATGACGGACTTCTGTGAGTACATCTCTTAGCACAAAACAACGATCGCGCTCTTTAAGTCCACTTTCAAAATGATACAGAACGAAACGAGTCTCAATTGTTTTGATTTCATCTACATTTTTGCTGCCATTGAGATTTGACGTGATCGTTTTCAAGAGAAACATTTGCACTACAATAACCTTTCCATCATGTGATCATCAAATAAAAGTGAACTCGAACATTAGAATTTGATATAAATGAAGCTGCTAACTAGTAGTTCCGAGCGAACTGAACTGTACTTAGACCAACTGTAAGATTTCAAGGCTCGCTTTGCTAATGAGAAACTTGTTCGCTTCTTATGCTAACCTACGAAATGACTGAGTAACCGCAAATAGAAAAGCATTCCATTCCAGCGAAAAAAAGTTTCTGTTTAATAAAATACTGCCAGGATAAGCTCTGCAGATTTTTTTCAGAGTCTGTTACTCTTCTACCACTCCATAGATCACAGAATGAAACAATTTTGATAAGGCACGATGTAAATAGACTAATGTAAAACTCTGACAATACGTTCCCATAAAAACGAGGACCGCCATACGCCCTCCCCCTGTCTCGGTCGTACCTCCTCCAAACGCCGCAAAACATTTCAAGGTGGTAGCTCTGTTTTCCTCCACTTTAACTTGCGCAAGATACATCCGTGCGACATTTATTACCTTCGCATATAGAAGGAGGCCTCTAAAACTAGGAGGTCGGCCATAAGCTCTACAAAAAACTCAAGGAAAATAATAGACGCCGCTCGAATATGCGCCCTCGAAAAAATGGGGATGGAAATTTTTTTGCGAGAATCAAAATCTGCTGGGACCTACTTCATGAAGCAAAAATGGTATCCACATCTCAGCTCCTATCCATAAGCCCTTCCATCATTTACCTCAGTCCTACCTTCTACCACGTGAGTAAGGAACACATATTAAATAGGATGAAATCTTTGGTGATGATCGTTGAAAGCTCGATGGGGATAAAAACAGCAAATGCTAACCTCTGATTGCACGAAGACGTCGATCCCTCAAGAAATTTGAATAGTTCGACGACCACCTTATTCACTGCTCATCGACGTAAGCGGCAGCGAACCAGAAGCACTCGACGCATCACTGGAAAAACAGAGGACGATTCGAGATACAGGCGTAATTTTGCACCACAAATCAACTAATCTGCAAACTATGATGCCTTGGCAACAATTTCGCACCTTTAACATTTGAACTCGTACATACTCTACCCTGAAAAACTACGGAAGCATAGAACCAGTAAGTTCTCACAAGTAATGAAAATCGAAGCTCCAAGATTTAACTACTTTTTCTCCATCTCTAATTAAACACATTAAAAATAAAGGTAGCAAAATTTTGGTTTCTTGACATCAGCTAACACAAAATCTATTGTAATCAAAGCAAAAAGTCTGAAGCACTAAGTACTTCCGAACTCGGTATTAAATATGTCATTAAAATGAACATTAGGCTCGTAGGAGGAAACGAAAGTAAAAGTATCGAACAATTCTAGCCTAGCAAAGTGGTTCCAAGAATATTGCTCATGTCATCGAGGCACAAAACACAAATGATTGAAAGAAGATTTGAGAGTTGTAAAACAACGATGATGTAAATAAACAAAGATAATAAATCAAAATCGATGCAAAAGACAATTAATCAAGCATTCATTACAGAAGAAACTATGCTAGAAAAAGAAAAAAAAAGGCATGCGTAGAAGAAGCTCAAGGAAAGAGAGCAAAAATAATCTCTAAAATTCAGCAAATATCTGTGAAAATTGTTATAACGGTGCTTGTGAACGGTATCGGCTAATGTTTAGCAAACATGGCGAAGATTCTTGCAGGAAATCACCAAGCATATGCCTAAAAGAGATCATCTTCCAAATTTAAAGCAAACGAATCGCGTTCTAATCTAATAAGTGCCCTTTTTTTCGGATAGACACACAATTACTTATGCTATATATTTTTGATATGTTAGCTTGCAGTGAGATTACAAGAAATAATATGGACCTGATTCAGATAGAATAGGATTAATCAACGAGAGTTGCACAGAATAGGATTAATCAACGAGAGTTGCACCCCCTCCCTTCCCCCTCTCCTGAAAAAGGGACATAACAATAATGCCTGTACAAATAAACTCCTTCATATCTCGAAAAAAAACATTAATTGGTCCCTGCAACTTTGCTTAGGACCCACAATTGCCTATGAAGATTAGAAGCGAATAAAAGAGGCAGAGAGGATGCAATGACTCTTCACTTTGACAGGGAAAATTTTCCGTAAAAGTTATCGCCGGCTGGCTTATCAATGGCTTCTGTTCATGAAAATTACGTTTTGGACTCTGCTGGTCATATATCATGGAAATGATCAAGGAAAGAGTTACCTTTGGCAACGATCGCAAAAAAAATGAACGGAATATGCAACAATAATTAAGAGGTACCCATTTAAAAAATGAGGTTGCGGCATTCCCAACATTTGAATGATCGAGATCGCTCCTCGCATTATTGGTTTTCTTCCATAATCGTGCCAGCACAATAACTCGAAACCGACGAACAGTTTCCATGAAATGATACATTTCCTGAATTGTACATATTAAATTATGTGCGATATAGTCCCAACGTGCACAATTTTTGCTGCCTATATCAATCACTACAGAATTGGTCATATACCTTTTTTTCCGAAAATTAAAATTATTCAAATACCATAAAAACCAAGCAGATGTCCCTTCACTCTTCCCTCTATATGCTTCATTTTTGTAAATCCGAATCACGACCACATCTCACAAGTGCGTCCTCTATTACGGGACAGCAAAGGAATATACGATAATGGTCGATGAAATGTGCTTCTTAGCCGAAGTTTCCTTTGTACTTCTAAGAACCCCACTCTGAGTACTTTTGAATCGAATTGAAAAATTTTCCAAAATTAAACCGGGGGCAGCAAAAGTTCAATTTGACCAGATAACAAAAAAAAATTTTTTTTCTCTCCCGCATTCATCCTAAGAATAATTTAGCAACTAAAAAAAAAGGTTTGGCAAATGTAAAAAGAATGTTGAACGTGAAGAATCGCCCAATTCAACTACACACGCACAATAATCGCTCTTACCGGAGGACATTGGCATTCTTCTAATGCTTAGGTGAACACGAATTATTAGTGAATCCCGCACCTCTCACATATACTTCGCCGTGATGACACCACCAAAGCACAAAGGAATCACCACTCGTGCAAAGAGAAGAAACTCTTCGAAATCCATTAAGTAATAGAATGCGCATTTTGCACTATGTCAGTCACAATTTGCACAATCACAATGGCACGTAATGGAAGAGATAAATGAAGTATGCATTGCGATGCATGAAAAATGAGCAATAGGAATGAAAGAGGAAACAAAAACTGTCTGCAGTGGTGGTTGCTGCTAATGCCAAACAGGTCTGTACTGGACATATTCAGTTTTAATTTACTCTAGTTAAGCATCGAACATCGAATATCTCACTGAGACGGCTCCGTGCCTGATAAATTTGTTGCACAATAACATTTATGTTATAGATGAGAATATCTTGTGCTTGAAATTGCAATGCTTCACTCCCAATTTAGCCTAGAAAAATCACAATGCGAACAATTATAATTTCGAAGCTCCACGGTGATTTATGATTCATACACGAATGTTGCGGGAATGATTGCAAAATTCGCTTAATGGCCTCATAATGCAATAATTCAGAACCATCTGCGGTTTCAAACTCCCCTCTTGCGCCGTATTTACTTTTTTTCACATAGTGGATTGACGAATCGCATAACAAAGTATGCAGCTGTAAATCTTTAAACCTCCTCAATATAGACAAGTCCCTGGGGAGGGGGCACCTGTAGAGCACAACACAACCTACTCGCCATCATCAAGGAGCTGGCATTACCGCCCAATGACTCCTTTTCAAGATCTCAATGGGGTCACTGACCCTCAGTAGAGTGATGGCAGGACCTTAATGACTGATTTTCATCAACACAGTGGAGTCATTATAGGCAACCGTTAAAGAGTTGGCGCCACGCCCAATGTCCCTCTCAACGGTGAAATGGAATGCTTACAGGTCACCTCTAAGGAGCTGGCATCTCCGCCCAATGACTCCTTTTCAACGGCTTTTAGGATACCGTACTGGAGCTCAGCCACAGCACGGCTCCAACAATTTATTAGACTGCCGAAAACTATCATACAGAATTAACATCGGCAAAGAAATGAACCAACTAGGAAGCTATCACCTCATAGCTACACGGTGTAAAGAAATTTACAGCTGCACCTCAATACAAATATCCAGCAATGTACACAAATAAGTGAAAAAGAAAATAAGGCGCACATAAATCCCCGACCCAATGGCTCAGCGAATAATTGCAAAAACCTTACGGCACACAATACAAAATAAAACCTCAGCTTTATTGAACTACTACGAGATTCAACTTTATAGTTGTTCGCACTATAATTTTTTTAGCCTAATTTGCGGTTGGATGTTACAATTTCAAACCTTACAGTTTCAGACCTGAAACGTCCTCGCCCATAACATGAATGTTATTGCGTCACAAATTTATGGGGCACTGAGCTGCGTGAAAACGAATTTTGTCTTCTGGAGGCCTTTCCTTTTTTGTGCTTCGACCACAGCAAAATTATTTACAAAAAAATAACGACAACCCTCTTTATCAAGCTCAAAAATCATTCCAATAGTTTTTTTTTTCAAAAAGAATAGCAAACAATGTCGTCGAATAATCCTCCACACAAAAATTTGTTCGTTCTTCTTGAATGACACATTCGACGACTCAACTAGAGCAAAATAAACCTAAAGAATCGCATTACAAATTTGTTTAACATCAGAAACAATCATCCACTGCGGATTTTTTTTTCATTCGTGCATAATTCTTATTGCACACTTCCAATCACATCGCAATGCATACTTCATTATCTCAACAACTTCATGCCATCGAAGGTGGCAAAATATGACTGAACATCTTGCATAACCTGCATCTCTATTAATAAATGAGTGCCGAAAGGTTGCTCTTCTTTGCACGATTGATGCACCTCTGCGTTCGAACAGCGTCATAACAAGAAAGGATATGTAAAAGACGAATGGATCCATAACAATTCGAATTGACCTAAGTAAAGCAAGAATGTCTGTGCTCAGGAAAAGCGATTCGGCGGTGCCCGGATGTGAATGAATTTAGACGATTTTCACACCCAACGTTTTAATTTATCAATGTGCCAAGACCACCATGCAATCTTATAGAGATCGTTGAGTATCACTGATTTCAACTGATCATCAATATCGGCATACGAATATGGCAGTTCATAAGATTAGCTTCATTTTCATGACCGTTGAATTGATGACAAAACCTCTTAAATTTCCACAAAAGTCCCCAAATTTTTCAAATCGAAAGAAAACCTTTCTGCCTAAAAATAACCATGTGAAAATACCAACTGCACCGCTAAAAAACTTGCCATTATCGAGTCCAGAACAGAAAATCAAACGCCACCAATCTCGTCAACGACCCTGTCCATATGTCGACTTGCATGATTAATACAGAATAAATGCACTCAACAAACCCTGTGAACTCTGTAAGGTTGCAAATTTTTCAGGAAGTCTCGGGGGGATGACAGAAGAAGACAGATTCTACTTTGACACAAGAGATCCAATCAACCAAATGTTGATCTCTCTTGTGGAGTCTTCCGCTTCATAAGAAGAAATGGAGAGCTTCGAAGACTCATCCTATCAAATTCATCCTCTCAAAGTTGCTAAAAAAAAATTTTAAGCAACTTATCTTGCGCCGCATTTGTATGGTATTTGCAGCGCGCCTCGTCAACCTAAATGGTTTTGTGACCGCAGGTCACTGCCGTGGCCCATTCTTCCATAGTTCGATTCATCGATCATCCGCTGTGTTTTCCGTCTGTCACCATATTCAGACTCTTCTCCGCCAAGTCCTTGATTGAAACTCTGCTCGTTAATCCACAGTCCTTGGCCAGCTCCATGCTCCCGTGTCCGCGTAACATATCTTCAAGACCGCGTGGTCACAACGTTTCATATTATTGTTCATATTTCCGTTCAACGGCACGCCACAGTGAATAAGCGATCGGTCATAACTATAAACCATCAAACTTGTCGCAAACTTGGATCGAAGTCCAAGGCGAAGCAGTGGAAGCATCTTCGATTTTTAGGTCACCATGGCGTTCAGATGTCGGTTGCTGTCTACTCTTCTTCTTGCTCATCCTACATCTTCGTTCATTCTTTGATAAAGACAGACAAATACCAACGTACGAAGTAACGGATGTGGAAAGTGAACACAATTTGGGCAAAGACAATCATTAACATACGTTACGCTGGCAGACTACATTCCGTTGACTTCGATGAAGAAAATGCTACAAAATCATGATCGCCATGTGAGAATGCAACATAAATAAACATTAGACTGTATTGGATATAAAGAATTGCAAAAAACTGCATAAATTCAGTCTAGCACAACGTAAATTGTAAACCAGAGAAAAAGATGTAAACTCTAAAATAAAAACAAAAAACGCAGCAGCAGCCTCCCAACTCCTTCACTCAAAGCGTATAGAAGATGATGCCTCCAACGAGCGCGCCACTCTTCTCGCTTGTTAGGCATTTAATCGATAATGGCGAGTTTGTTCTCACCTTGTAGATCATAAAACACTGTATACAAGTGATAACTCCACTGGGTGTGATAAAACGAAAAAAGGTGAGCGTTCTTTGAAACCGAGACTGTAACTATGTTATATAAAAAAATATCTGTAAGTAACTTAAAAACTTTCATATAAGAAAAATATCTGTTAATAACTTACAATCTTTTATGCAAGAAAAATATCTGCAATTAACTTACAATATAAGAAAAATTTCTGTAAATAACTTACAATCCTTAAGTTATCATTAACATGAGACTACGCAAGACGATGGACGCATTTCTCGATCATAACAAAGAGGTGGACAGAATTCCAGTCGGGTGGCAACGCCTTCGGCCGGCCACTGACCGATCGGTCACTGACCAAAAGAAAATCAACAATGTCAATCTCTTTATCGCATGTATTTCAACCTTGCAATTTATGCCGATTGCACATCACATAAGAAATTGATGCTATAGAAAAGTTCTTGTTTTTGCCTCAGATTATTAATGCTCTTTCAAACATTCCCAGGCACTCTTCCAAAATCTTGGTCCTTTATACACTTCTAGCGATAATAGTTGAACCATTTATGAAAACCCATTTCAATACATTGATAGAATTTATTCTATCGACCGCTTACTTAATTGTGAGCGAAAACGATGGACACAAAATTTGCATATTATTAGTGAGCTAATTGTTTCGATACGAAACGATCTATTCAGTGGAATTTCTTCAATAGTTATTGATGTTTTCTATTTATGTTTTGTGCGGTCGTACCAATAGAGTGATTGTGATTGAAAGTGGGGAGCAAATTGTGATGATCCCGGTTGATTCTATTGGCGATATGACGGCTGATAGTCCTAGTGGGACTGAGAGGTGTCAAACCGGAAATTGGCAAAGAGCAATCTATTCACCGGTAGGTGAAAATATTGCTCTTCAAATGGATTACGATATTCACCTTTAACAGCATTAAACGACTGCTTAGCAAAAAAAATAACTTAAATATTGCAGGTTAAATTGATAGTTGGATCGATTGGGAAGGTGATGC
>QEWY01001622.1:74581-98822 GCA_006503575.1 Baylisascaris schroederi
CTTGATGCAAAGTGGCATAAGTCTCAGGAACACTCGAACCTATGAATAAATACATCCAATAAGAAATAACTGAAAAAATATTATCAATACTTAATACAAAAATTACCTACTACGAACGTCCACTATGACCTTTGTCAGAAAATTCTGGATCACCTAAGGTATGACAAAATAAGTGAAAAGTGATAGTCAATCTCCTTCAAAAAAGAATGCTAAACTTGACGTGACAGTATCCTCAATGACATGTGATTTTTCACTGACTTTATATTCACCTTCAATTATTTTCTTCATTCCGTATTTCTTCGGTTCTCTACGCAATAAAAACATTGACGCGTTTGGGCGATCACATAGTAACTGAAATATTTTTTGCAAATGAAAATTTTTTTTCACTACAAAAGAATTTTCATAATATTCCTGCAACCCAAGTGATCAAGAGTCGATAACAATTTCGATCAACAATTAAAAAAGGACTGAAGAAACCTCATATTTTTAAAGAAGATACCAGATGAGAAGGGAAATTGAATTTAAAGTGAATGTGTACCGCAAAAAAATCGGTATTCGATAGAATCAGATGAAGACCTTTGTCATTTTATGCCTTTCCTCCACATGTCCATTTCTTTTTCCCTCTAAGACCTCTCCTCCCCACTTTCCTCTCGTTCTTCCTTCCAAGGTTAGCCACTCACCCCTCTCCCCCTTTGACCTCTGTAATGCATAACTATTCGTCTCATTTAGATAATGCATGCCTGCATCCTTTCATAGATTATCGCAACCAGAAAAGAAAATAGCAACAAAGTACACTTAAAGAGCTTACTGTTGCGATGGGCAAAGCCCCATAAGGTACACCAACAATTTAGTCACAGTTGATATTTCCAGTACGAATTTATTTACATATACTATCGGCTGCAAGAAACTGCAAGAAACTTTATCTGGTACGGGTTGGTTATTAGTTAAAAAACAAAGTTCAATAATTTAAATGAAACTCAAAAAGGAGAATTCAGCAGCAAAAAAGCGGCGAGAAAATAATAAAGATAAAAAAAATGAACGAAAACAGTAAAAATATCAATTTTACACTCTTATTTTAAACAGCTTCATAAAGAAATAAAGGAAAGGAAATATACACAAAAAATTTTTTTCCTTCTTCAGTATTAGCCCATTCACTGCCTCTCTCTAACTAAATTCGAAGTTCTCACCTCCTAATTTCTTCTTCCTTCCCCCGGCTTCCTTCTTCTTCCCTCTCCTCCCCCAATTCCTGAACAAAAACACTTTTGGAAAATGAGTGTAGAAAATTTGATGACATAAATGATCTACAGATATATTCACAACGATAATCGCTAAATTATAGAAGAAATTTAAGTGGCTTATATTCATATTTATATTTAATTTGTATATTTAAATACTCTTTTTCAATTTATATTTATATATTTATATTTACAAAGATTTCAAAACCTGAATAACCTCACCAATACGTTTATTAATGAGATTAATACGCGTAGATCGATATGAATTGATGGTTTAATAACATTTTTGAGGATAAATTCATCCAATTTAAAGACGTTATATTTATCCAATCCTTCAAGGAGAAAGATCTTGATATTTGTATCGCCCAAGTTGTCCATTTTCATTGACCGTCGTCCACTTATTGCGTCTGCAAAAATTTATTCTACTAGTCCGATGTAGATGGATAAATGATCACTTCCATCAAAAGAAGAAAAAAAATCTTTTTAATCGTCTGTTATTTGTTTCCTTTTTTTTCTAGTTCTTCTCTTTGAGATAAGGAAACTATATATATTTTAGTGAGAAATAAAGATAGAAAGAAAAATGAATAATATGACATAAAGAGAAGTATGCCAGCAATATACACATGACATATAATTCCATTATATCGCCTATTAAAAAAACGTATCCTCTTTCCTTCCTTCTCCTTCCCGTCATCTAATAACGTTTCCTAAAATATAATCGAATAGATGCAAACTTCAAAACGAGAAGTTTTTGCGCTGCCTTCAACCAGCCGGCTGGTTACCTGAACAAATTGCATTTGCGAATCATAACAGTAATTTTAAACGTTAAAGCTATTCGGAGAAAAAACACCGGAAGTGCCCTCCTGCAGCGTAGATTAGAGATTTCAGCTAATCTAGAAAATATCTATTTATACTACATCAAAACAAAAGGGAAGATTGGATCGATCCAGGGAACTTGAAATATAGTAAAAACTGCGAGGTTGTTGTCTCGCACAAAATGCCCTATTTAAATGCAATAGCGATTTTTTTTTTGGGAAATTTCAGCAAAAAGAAATAAATGCAATTTATTCTCTTAGCTGTATTTGTAACACGCTGATGCAATTGTTTTTTTATTGTTTGTAGATTTACCTACTGATTTAAATGCTATTTCGGTTGGGAATAAATTTTTATTATCCCGCATATAGCCTATTACAATTTTGTAGCGACAGTGATATATCTACATTATAGAGTGGAAGCTAAGGAACCGAAATTTAACAGGTATGACCTACATCATTAGTGACACCTGGGCACGCATCTAAAGACTTAGTGCACCGATAAGCATCCTAAAGGTGTTGCTTCAACATACTATGAGGAGAGTGGAAGAAATCTAGCACAATAACCGATAGTGTGGTTATATATGGTGGACCAGTCGGCTATAGAATAAACGGGAATAATGCGCCGTACAAGGCAAGTCAAAGAAGGTTAAAAGCATACAGGCAAATCAAACGACTATCCAGCAAGGGTCGTGAGGCTAGCCCGAGGCACAGTCAGGAGGACATAAAAGAGTTTGATATGCTTATGTATTCATTCGGGCTTTTAGAATGGTCTTGAGGCTGAGTGGGCGCCTTTGGAATGCGCGAGGTAATCGGCGGCAGCTTGAAGTTCGACTACGGGACCGTGTCGGCGATTAGAGCTATCCTAGTGTCCTTCGTATTGGTCACCTCACTGTATAAATGTGATGTGATAAACTGTTCGCCGCCTATCGTATGTTGTCTCGCAATTTAATGCCCCACAATTTGACAGAGGGTGCAAATTCTCAAGGAGACCTGGACGACTAGACGAGCCAAGGAGAGCTGATTGTTTCAGTTATATCTAAAACTGCACAAGGCATAGGTAGGATTCGATGGCGCTTTTAAATATAATATAATGTACCCCTTGCATCTTCAGATTTTATTTGGGCTGCATGGTTTATCAGCGCTTCAAGGTTCTACGGTATAGCAGGTTTGTACGGTTTAAGGCATGTAGCATCAAACACCGTGTAGCATCATAGTTGAACCCAACAACATGTTGATCGTCGAACTCTCCTACCTTGGGTACTATGAGGACCATGATTTTTAGAGATACGACAGTAACAAAAGTATTTTCGCTGGGTAACCTTTCTGTCGATGCAGATGATCAAAGGATGGATCACATACAGTAATAGAAATGATAATAATAGAAACACAATAGTAATACAATAGTAAAAAACCAGGATAAACCAAAATAAATGCGAAAGAATGAAGAATGAATAAGTATTGCTACCGGAGAAGGGCGCCGACCACCGCAAACGATCAAGGAAGTGATAAGAATGAGATGAAGTATCGGATCACCTTATTTATATAAGCCATTTTATGATGTCCATCATCCCTATCTTATGGTGGATTATAGGTTCATGTTGATCAATCTTCGCTACGTCAATAATGTACATTTGAGAAGATCAGTGGAAATTTACGTAGTATGAACAGCTAATTTTTGATGGGCGCTCCAATTTTTCTTTGCTCTATGTTTCGCCGATGCAAGAGTTATTATAGAGAATAGGTTGGCATAGATTTTCCAGTCTTCTTGGATTACCTTTTATTCTTACGTTCATCCGTTTCCTTGATTCCTCGATATATTCGCCCCTGCATTCCGGCGTTCATATTTATATGGGTATATGGTGCTCTTCTGCATGCTGCCAATTTATTTTACACGTATATCAACCAGTCGGCATCGGAATACATTACAAAAATATTCTTAAGTAGACTCGTACCTTTATTAGTGATACCGACAGGTAACTGCTACTTCTCCAAAGTGCATACTTTAACTGGCGCGGAAAATGGTGAAAGGAGATGGCAATAACCTAAATGTAAAGCTTCAAACAAGAATCGACCACCAACAGCGATATTAGGTAACATGCCGATTACATATAAACATCACAGCAAACTTGCCGATTGACTCTTTTCACAGTGCACATATTGCGATTAAAAAAGTCAACTTATAAGTTTGTAAAAACTTCTTTAAGTAAAATAGTGTTGCATGACCTTTTCTTTGGGTTCTTTGGTGTCTACATTTTAATGATAATCATCTTATGCCTAGTTAACTTATTTAATAAATACAGCTTAGTTGATTTGTTTATCAAATACAGGTAAGGTAATTTGCTGTTTAATAAATGCAGGTAAACAATCTACCGTGATTGGTTAGCCGATCCGAAAACTGGCAATAAAGAAAGATACTGGGGAAGTCCTTGCCAATTGTTTGTCTCTGCGTATTTTTTTTTCTTTCTTATTGCCAACCGTTTTGCGCTAGGATGCAATATAAGCAAATGAAAATAAATGGAACAAAGAGGAAATCAAATATGAAAGTGTCAAAAGTTAACGTTACAGAAGGAACTAAGGTGAGAACTCCTTAATTGACAGATAAATTGGATGGAAATAATTTAAAGCGATAAAGCATTTCAAAGAAGTGATGAAATTGGTTACCTTCACGAAGGTAGAGGCAATTAATTGAAAAGGCAATTAAAGGCAATTCGAGGGTAACTAAAGGTAGTATAGTACATATTAAAATAAAACACAGCAATTCAGATGAAGATTATTGCAGATATTTTTTGTACGGTCCAAGGTCAAAGAATTATTAAAACTAATATTAGATAGACTATGCATATTTGGTGGGAAAAATTTAAGTCGAAACCATTCGCCCATATTCTAATATAGCGAAAAGTAAAATTTCAAGCAAATTCGATAGCCCAATGGGAATTTTGGCTGAAATATTTAGGCAATATCCGCTCCCAGTTTCAAATCCGCCAGTATACTGAATTGCTGGATTAGCAAATTCGACAGTACCCGGAAAACATCCTCTTCCAATTCTTCCAATTTCGAATTCCAAAGATTGGATCTGCAGATGACAGGCGCCGAATGGATTTAGACTGTCTGAGTGGGATGGTCGTCGAGTCAATTCAAATTCCTGGACGGAATTGAAAAACTTTGAAATTACAATATTTGGAAGTTTGTTAGAGATTGGCCGGAGTCCAGTTAAACAATAAAATTCCTGTTCAGATGAGGTAATACCTGTTCAGGTAATACCTGTTCAGTAAGAACTGACAGCAACCGATAGCAGAATCCTGCACAGCAGTATCTTGCAGCAATGACATATGATGCGCAGTGTATTTAATAAAACTCTTCTGTAGATGCCATCAATAACATCGGTGATAAGCAAGTAAACAAATAAACAAATAAGAACAACTAAGTAAAACAGACAAATTAACAAATAAATCAACGAAAAAAAGTAAATAAATGGATAAATAAACGTTCACAAGGATAAGAAACATAAAAGACTAGTCGATTTCTCTATATGCAACTTTTTGGCAATGAACTGATGAATTTCTTGGAATGGTTTAGTTGAATTTTATTTGTATTCATCTGCGAGAAAAAATTTCCAAAATTATATCGGCAAAAAGAGACGAATTTATTCATTAACAGGCGCAAAATCATTTATTTACGGAACTCTCCTAAATTACATAGAATGAGAGAGAATCACAGAGAGACAAAGAAAACAGAGGAAGACGTACACAAAGAGAGAGAGAGACGAACAGAGAGGGATGGAGAGAGAGATGTGACACGAATGTTGTACAAAAAAGTCGATTACAAACGAAAGAAGAAATACACTTTCCTCGGTCATCACATTCCTCTTTGAGTTGATTGCACCGATAAGATTCTATTTTTAGCGATAACAACAAAATTCCTCACTGCTCGATTAGGCGAATAAATTTGGTGCCTGCATTTGAATTTGACGCTCTGAATGAGCGTCAAATTAGGCGTGGGAAAACCTTTCGGGCACTATGGCGTATTATTTTTTTTCAGAGAGAGAGAGAGAGAGTTGTTTTGTGTTGGAATCCATAAACAATTTGGAATGACAACTTTAGCCGACTTGAGCGACCAACTTCAGAAAGGTTCCTCGATGCTTTGGTCAATGACCGAGATCTTTTCCTATGGAACATTTTTGCACACTTAAGTGCTTAAAACCCACTTCAATGCTCATGGAATACTTTTACCGTAATGAAGATGGTTGCGTAATAGTTTACATATGCTGAATTTCGCGACTCTCATTTTAAAGGTTTCACCAATTTGAACTACTTGGTGGACGCCTATCCATCAGCAGTCAACAGTTCAGTACATATTAACGTCTCATCCGGGTTTAATATTTATCACCGCTTCATCCAGATTACTTTTTAGGACAATATCATATTGGGGTCCTTTCCAGAAAATCAAAATCGTTCAGCATTGAGTCACCGATACATCGACGACGCAACGAATCCTGACTGCATTTCTAAGAAGAACTTCATTGAAACATCCTTTGGTTGTTCAACGAGTTTTTGTTGTTTTATATTTCGAAATCGTTATATGAACATCAAATGATCGTGACATTATTGGCCTCATACAATAAGATTATCGCTATATGATCGTTTATTTGTTACCATGGTCGTTGCAACAATGTTTTATACAACTCTAACCTGCTTGTAGTTTTAAATGCGTTTCACATATCCTACTCCTACAATTTCTATGACTGTTAGAGAAATTGCTAGAAAAATGAATCGTTGATTGCTGTACATCATCCAAATGGAATATTGGTCGAGGTGTTTTATATGCACCTCGATCCAAGTGTTTCTGTTTTCATTAGCACACAGATTTATGAAGTTGTTTTATTTGTTGCTTACAAATGTACGAATCGATCAACGGATATAAGGATGAAAAAGGGTGGGGACGGTCGACGATGACGATCAGCGCTTGCGATCGGACAACTAATAGCTGTCACTTTGGTAGTTCACCGCACTTTGTCCTAGCATACCTCCTGTGATAACATGCAGTGCTAATGTAGCGATGATATAGGACAACTGTGTCTCGCCAGCACTGTAGGTTTCGTTGCTAATGCAGTAGTAAACGTTCTGCCAGCATGCTCAATGAGACGGACGTTCGTGTAACATCGCCTACACCGTAAATATAAGAAAGAACTAAAGAGTTTCAAATAGCTTATTTAGAAGCAAACCATTAAATGGTGTCTGCGGTCTTGGGCTGTCGGCATTCTAATAAAGGGACTGTCGAGGTGTTATTCAGTGTTGTAACAATAAATGTTTGATGCCATGTATGACGGCAGGATTAATATAATTTAATTCCACTGCATCCCACTGCGAGCGATGTGTGTATGTCTAAGAAATTTGCACCAAGAAAGTAGGTGAATGAGGGAGACTTCTTAGTAATTGCAAATGAATCTCTCTGACTTTCTTTCTGCAGAATGAATGTTGGGTGCGAACTTTGGCACGAGGTCATGTGCATATTTAAGTACGGTTCGAGCAGCGAGTCTGCGTAGAGTTGGCCTAGCTCCTCAGCTGACAGCACCTGTGAGGGTATGATGCACGTTTGAATATTACAACCTTTAAAGTTAGATTACTTCTTAAACGGGCATTTATTATAGGTTCTGTTGATCTCACCTATGTGTTTTGAAAGGCTTCCTTAAGATTGGATATCGAATGCCGGTTCGTCTTGTTGACACAGTAATTGCGCATGACAGTTTAGTAGTTACTTGGAAATGGACGAAAAGGAGGGCGGCCTGAACGAAGAGAGTAGCAATCGAACGCAACGAAGGCCCACAAATGAGCAATAATGGTGCAGCCATCATGATTCCAGCTGATGAAGCAATACCCATCAGAAGGATGCGATCACTATATATCAAAGGCGATGATAGTTCGTTGTCCACCTAAACGGAAAACTAAAAAGGTCCAATCGAAAAAGAAGCAGAATCATATTAACTAAAATTAAATAAGATCGAACTGCCCAGGCCAGGTCTCACGAATGCGCCAATATGCGCCGACTGTCCAACAATGACCTACAGCCGATACATGCTAAACTGATGTTTCATGAAATTCATGAAATTCATGAAAAATGCCCTCCTTGTTTAGCGACAGTCGAAGACGACATCATTGATTGTATAGACGAAGTAGACGATAACGTTTAGATTTATGAACGAAGAATCAATGGCTTAATTATATTATTGCATAAGGGATTTGTGATTGATGAAAAATAATGCACTCCCCAGGCGTTGTAATGCATAGCTTACAACTTTGTTTCGCTTGCTGGAATCTTATCATAGATGGGCATCTTCAATATTAGGCGTGATAATTCATTTGTTTTATAGTCAATGATTTCTCGAATTTATTCTCGAGCAGCAAAATATTGTTGCATAACGATTTTACAAGATAATGAAAAAAGCCAACGTACGGCAGCGCCAACTATTAGAGGTTGAATAAAAGCAGCAGCAGGCATAGTAGAGACAAGTCGACTCCCAAGTAAATGACCCATAAACGAGCTAATGCACATCGCTAACCAAAATTTACACCACGTTCCATCTCATCGAGTGGTAAAATTTAATTCTATAATTTTGATAATTAAGGTTTTATAGATGTGAATCTCATCCAGATCCCAATCATTACGAGATCTTTTCCTAGGATTTCATTTATACGCTACTCGATGGATATTTATATCGATATGCCAAGAATGACCATTGATGAATAAACAAGAAATTCGAAAGATTAGACGATAATCGATTGATTTTGATAAACATAATTGAAATATCGGTTTCGATTTTATACAAATATGAAAACATCTTTAAAATAATCCTATGAAAAAATTAGGAAATTGCTTTAGCGACATTTTTGCGAAAAGTTGAATAAACATAATAATGAAGCATAAGTGCAAGTGCTAGTTCCCACCACCAATCGAAAATGTGATCATATAATGCACCCAACACAAATGCGCCAGATATTTCGCCTGAAATTTTCGGTTATTCAACAACCCCGCAGAGTTAACCCCCACAAAGCCGCGAAAGTCGTTTTCCTAGACGTATCGTCCCATCGTAAATCTAGTGAAGAAAAACTAAGGAAAATTGTTTTTAGTAAATTCCGATGCAATGCCACTTCGTTTCACAAAAAACTACGCAGCGCACGAGCTTTAATGAAAACAGTAGCATACTTTATTTCGTAAAGTGGATGAATTTTACGAGGCTGTATGCATAATTACAACTAACCTTGCTGAACACGTTCCTCGGTATCATATTTTCCTGTAACTAACTATTCAGGATAAGAATAGTTAGCATCTCCTAAAAACATTTAGACAGATTATGTGCAGCTAGTAGAATGCCAGAAATGAGCCATCTATTTTTCCAAACTCTCTGTAAAAGTATACAAATGATAGTAAGTAATAATCTCGCAACTACCATAAAACTATGCAATAATTTACCTACATAAACGGAGCATTGTTGCATTTCCCAAATCGCGAATCTCTATTCTATAGTATGGGAAATCAAATTTTCGAGTAGAAAATGGCCTCAATAGTATTTTAAAGTATAATAGTAAACGATTTCAAAAACAAGACGGATTTAACGCGAAATATAGAAGCAATTTGAGATCTTTGATCAGTAAGGTACAGCGTAGCGTTTCACTGGCCGCCGTATCAGAACGGAGCACAAAAGCTCATCAAGTGCAAAGAATATAAAAACCGAATTTGTAAAGAAAGAATAAATCATTCGAGATATGTAAGAGTAACCATTCGAGACATTCGAGATAATTTATAGTGAAGCGACCAAGAATGCATCGTTTCATCATGAATTTCAATTCAGGTAGTTTTTTATAAGAAAGTTGTTTTGACGAAATCTGTATATGATGCGATCTTCTCTTTCCAAAGAGGCACTGTTTTATGCATAGGAATATTTTGTGATGAAATTACAATTTCTAAGACGAAAAAAAAAATTATAGCAATGCATCGCCCACCCATAGTTTCAACACTTGTTTCTAATTGTTCCTCATAACGTCTCAGTATATCCATTGCACACCTCAAAGCAGATGGTTTTAAGCTATAAGACAATCCTTAATGGGAGTCGGAGGTTCAACTCTTCCAACCTGGCAATTAGATCTCTTATTCTTTCTCGCGTTCAGCAAGCAAAGAAGCATCACACAAACTGTAACAAAGCTGCAGCGACCTCTATATGCGACTCGTGTTTTGCGCAGTGGTGGTACTATAAGCGGAAGCGTGTGGCTCAGAGAGAAGGGCTTAAATCAGCATCGTTTTCTTATGAGACACTATTCGTGGCAACCTGATCGCTAGTAGATTCTAAAACTTGTACTGCTTTTGTCTTTGGTTGACCGATACCAATGAAGGTCAAAGAATTTCTCGCTTTATGTGACTGAGGGTTACATACAGGAGGACATAAGAGGGTTAGAGGGAGAGAGGATAAAGTTGATTAATTTGCAATGGAGATTCGATGCTTTCCATCACTTACGAAGAAGACGAAGCCGTCTTCTCTTATCCTCAATTAACATAATGATAAAAGTGACATTTAACAAGGGTAGTATGTACACAGTAGTCTCTTTTCTTACACCATCATTTTTGTGCAGAAAAGCATAAATGTGCTAAATAAGCATAGAAGTGGGCAGACCTCCCTCAGATTAGAGAAAAACGAGAATGCACACACAGCAACCGCGCTAAAATGTACAATGAACTTTTATCATGTGAGGAATCATATTAGCAAAATATACTCGTTCGTCCGTACAATTTTTTTGCTTTATTCAAATTGCATTCTGTCCAGAATCCCATTAAAACGGCTATTAACATGTCATACACGCAGTCATGAATATTTTTGATAAGCAAAGCGCATTTTCATTTCTTATATATTCGCTGCATGCTTTCTCATCTCTAGGACGTGAATGTGCATGTGTGCCAGCCTGTATATACTGCATCTCTAGTAGATTTGACGCATCACTCTCTGAACTTAGACTAAGGATGTTTGGTTGATATGAGCCAAGCCATAGGCTAATACGACATCCTCCATTATCCATCGGACCACCAACTTCGGAACGATGGAGGGCTGGTAATGGGCTGTTTGAAGATTGGAGACCTACAGCAGCAAAACCATAATGCATTATTTAAGAAAAAAAATCATTCTAGCGCACGAGTGTAAAGCCCAACGTGCCAGCATATGTGATGACGAAAAGTTGAAAGTTTGAATCCCGAGCAAGATTTATCAATTCATTCATGCATCTGCGGTTTAGTTGTCTGATTCCAGCTCGGGGCAGGAAAGGTGCGGGGATTGATCTCCGGCTCAGCCTAATTGTTTTGAATCTGGACAAGACGGATATTAATGCGAAGTATGCAGAGGGTGCAAAGAATGAGTGAAAGTTTGGGACTGACACGAAATTGAAGCAACTACCATATTACAAGATAAGTAGGCTGTTTTGGTCGCTCCGGAAGGCGAATCGTCTGTGTCTTCGGCCTAGTGGTCTATTGGTATGATTCCCGCTTAGGGTGAGAGAGGTCCCGGGATCGATTCCTGACTCCGTCCTCTCGTTTGAAGCGTTTAGAGAGTGTTAGTGCGCTCTATCAGACGTTGTGTAGACGGCACTTTGGTGTTTCGAAGCGACGAAATATTGGGCAGGCGGGCATATTCCTAGATTAAGAGATTGTTTCACGGTTCGAAGGGCAGTTTTTGTCCCACACTTGGCTGACGTTGCTGCTGTACGATTCTCGTTAGTTTGCCAGAAGTGTGGGGTGCGATTCCTGGCTTTGTGTTCAGCCTCAGCTTACTGAACAGCGGAGGAAGGATGGAATTGGAGCGTCCTATGCCTTTGTTGTGTAACAAAACCTCGGAGATGCGCATCCATGCGATATTGAGGTCATCGGGACGTTTGGTGAGGGAGGATGATGGTTTCACGACTCGAGAAGCGCGGTCTGTTTGACTGTTGGCTTGGCGGTGTAACACTATGATTCTCGGATAGGATGGTGGAGGCCTTCGGATCGAACTCTTTCTCAGGGGGACTGTTCGAAGCACTGAAAGAAGGTAGCAGTGCTTGCTGAGTTGTTATTGGAAATGAAACATGGCTATTTGTCCTATTATTCCTATTACTATTATCCTATCATTTTTCTTATTGCTTTTTTCCTACTACGTTTTCCTAACTGTTTTGCTACTATTATCTTATCATTACTTCCGATCAAGACAATATCAATGAAAAATCGGCGGCATGCTTTCGCGATCGGTTCGAGCACGATCACTTAAGATTGTTCAATCCGATATTTGCGAATAGGCACTGATCCGATCAGTGATATTGATACAAGTTATTTATCGTTATAACCCGTCCTCGAAATTACGCTTATAGATATTTGTTTTATCATAAAATCATAACTTCACATCCTTTGCTATCCCTCAACGCATATGCTGATTTTTAGCTATTTAGGATAGCGGTGCATGGTGCCCCATCTAACCACAACTTAGCCGTCTTTTGTCGATGTCATTATCATTAGGGATTATTCCTTAGGCTAACAGTCTCTTCCTTCCTTCCTATGAATTACTTTTAGGGGTAGCATTGATGCTCATCCATTTTCATGGGCAAAGGTTCATCCATCTCCCCTCGAATTTTGGAATGCAGCTATGCGTCTGCCTTCTTGATTCCTGCCTCATTACTTCGAAAACTTTGCATATGTAGTTGTCGAGTTCTTTGCTGTGAAGGCGCATTTATTTGTCTTTTTTTTTCAAAAATGTGCTGCGATTCTATTTCATGAATGAAAGGGTCATCGGAAATAATGTAAGATTTGAACAAAGATCTTGCATGCAAAATTTTAGGCGCTATCACTTTGTACAGTAGCAACCGCACTTGACCCAAGCAGGCTTCCTGTGATGACATGAGACAGCAGCGTGATGATTATATGTCATAGCTGTGCCTCACCAGCGCCATATATCTTCTTGTTTATGGAGTAGGTAGTCAGTCACCTGCAAATAATTTTTTTTCGTACAGGGAAAAAGAAAAGAAATAGTTTTTTGGTTCGTTGGTTTGATGAGCCTTGCACGCGAAGACACAATTTGTCGTTTCTTGCAAACTAGCTCAGAGCACAATAAGTAGCGCCCGGAGCGACATCTGAGATGGCTTTCTGATAATGGCTGTGTTGCTGGACTTGCGGTCGACCTCACGAACCTCGCACTTTTTTCTGGCGTGTTATTATCAACACAAGATCATAAGTTCTCTTCGGTTCATGTTCATCGTCAGCAATCTAACTTTTAAATCATGGAATAAAAACCTACGATTAATTGATTGCTGCACCGACCGAGAAATTTTGAGATCTCGAGCATCACTTAAGTTTGCACTGCAGACGTGCTGTGGTGGAAACGTGATTGAACACAGATGCTAAGCATGTCCAAATTTTGTCAAAGAATTTATAAGTACCTGGAAGTGAGCAACGATAAAAGCAGCCTGGAGCAAAATCGTCAAAAGGCGCATAGTGTGAGCCCATGGAGCAAGAGAAGTAATGTGGCGAATAATACTCCAGCTGCAGATGAGATACCCAGTAGACATTTGCGATCGCTGTACACCAATGGTGGTGAGAGTTCATTGTCTACCTAAAACTGCCTTTCCAGTAGTCATCATAGTGGCATCACACGTGGTAGTTAGCAACACAGCATTCTTACAAGACGCTTTTTAACTGTAAGATAGGAGTGCTTCAGTGTTAGAAAGGTGCAGAACAGGTCGGCCAGTACAAACGCTTTATCAATTTTCGCCTTAAACAACTCGAAAAAAAAGAACATACTAGGATGTCGATGTTTCAATGATCACTTTTCCTTATGAAGGGAAATAAATAGTCCGATTGTCTTCCACTCTCCTCCTTTCTGTGGGTAGGAGATCATTTTAGCCGTAAAAGGAAACACCAGGAAACCATTTAAAATGAGCACTTCCTCTAAGAATCCGTTACAGGGGAAGAAAAAACTTCAATCATGGGGATGAAATCGGTCAAACATTTAGAGGCAACCGAAGGAGCGCCGAATAGAGAGAAAGCCGAACAACCAAAAAACATACGGCAAGACCAATAATAAGAGGCTGGATGAAACTGACCGCTGGCATAGTCGCGACAAGTCTGTTGCCGAGTAGGTGACCCAGGAATGAGCCGATGCACAATGCCAACCCGAATAAATTCACACGACGTACCATCTCATCGGGCGCTGAAAGTCAATTTTTTGATGAAATTGCGTATTGCTTAGAGACGATGTGAAAGCAATAAACGACATTTCTGGAGACTATCATTAGGAAACTATTTTCAGCCCCGCGAATTCAATACTTTCTTAAAGTCGAAAGGAAAAACTTTCTCCAACATATCATATTTCATTGCTAAAAAAGTATCTGGGTCATTCTCTTGCCAACTTTCCCACAAAGACGTATAGCCAACTTTCCCACAAAGACGTATGCAGATTCAGAGCTCAGTTTCCGAAGTCTATTCAGTGCTGTCAGGAAATCTATCATAGTTCAAGGCAAAGCAAAGTTCTGCTTTCAGGAAATTCAGAAGCACGGTATAAGGAAAAAGGTGTTCTTTTTGTGCCATACGGAAGTCATCGTTTGTGGGCTTAAGAAGTTAACAAAGCAAACATATTTCGTAAGATGCACCACTTAGAGAAAAGCTAGATTACCAGGTTAGTAGGTTACTAGCATTTTTTCGAAAAGTGAGGTATACATAAAAGGGCAGCATGAAGACAAGTGCCAGCTCCCACCACCAGTCAAAGGTATACTCGTAGAGTGTTTCCAGAAGAAATGCGCCTGATATTTCACCCGGAATAAAGGTGTTGACTTGCTCAACGATCAATTACTTTTCTATATTTACTTGCCGATGAAGCCTGTAGTTCTGTCTTGATGGACACCTCGCTGATCGGCGAAAAAACTTTCCAGGCATTCATGAAAAATCCGACGCCGATTCCATAAGTACAGTTAGAAATTGAAGGAACTTTAAGACAGATATTCAATTTCATTTCATTAGCTAACGAAATACGCACAAAAATAGAATGGATGAAAATTTTCTGGCTAACAACTATCAGAGATGAATAGACGTAAGCATGTAATATCTCATATGTCGAAGACGTAAGTATCCATAGTAAAGGCCAAACCGGCACTAAGTCCAATAGACAGAACTGAACAACCGAGATAAAACTCTAGAAGGCTATTGCGATTATCCATTTCGTTAGCATCTAGTTGGCTCATATCTTGCAGTGCTGCTGTTACTTGCAAATTATCTCGATATCAAGAAATTCATCCACCAACAAATATATTTTGCACATGTCTACCGCCTAATATTTTATTTTGCCTCCGGCGTTTATCCATTTGACAGTACTTTATTAGTAGAATGCCTGGACATGACCTGGATCTAGATAGTGAGAGTGGCAGGTTTCCACAGATCTGGATATAACAATCGAGTTGTCGTGTGCATCGCTTTCTGCTACGCACGAAATTCGTCAATTTTCTTCATTCTCTTTTGTTTGCTGGAAGCACTCATTAATATACCTCTACTATAGGCGTTCAAAAGTAGTACATCTCAATTTATGCTTCTCCCTTCACAGAGTGATTTCTTGCTCGGATCAATTGTAGTTTCTTGTCCGTCCCATGTGAAAATGCTTTAATTCTAATAAAACAAACTTTTTTAACTGAAAAGTCGGTTATATTGACTCAGTTAATTGCAAGAAAGTTGATTTGTATATGGCTAGTTTTTTGAAAATGAATGTAGAAATCTTCAGGTCATTAGCGTACTTACCGCCTCCTTGACGTCATAAATTGCCGGTTCGGCCACCTCTTGCGTTTTCTCACCAAGTTGTGAGGCATATTTTCCTGGACGAAGCACCGCATCGTATATCTGACTCAAGTCCGACAATTAGAATTTTTTGCGCCGATCGTATTTGCATTTGAGGGTCAATCATCGATTTGATCTCACAAATAGATAAACGCTTTCACTAGATTCACAAAGTCCATCCTTGTGTTGACCATTGAAACTAGGCTATTGAACTTATTTGGTACATGTCGATTTCTTTTAGCTACATTATTAATTGCGGCATTTTTTTTGCAATCAAAGAACATGAGAATTCAACTCAGTGAATTTTTATCATAGATTTGACATTGGAAATTGCAAAACAATGATCTGAATTGCACAAATTGGATAAGATGAATCTTAAGTCACTTCTTCATCTTCCGCAAGTTTCCTACTAGTAGAGTATCAGAAATGTTTCAGTCACGCTAATATACTAGCAGAAACGCGCATAGTGCCAATGGTTTCCTTCAATACAGTTGTCGTTTCGCTTCGGTGGTCTATGTGTGCATTAAGCTCCTCCATTTCTCTCCCATTCCCTCCTCTTCACCCCACTCCTTTCCACCTCACCCATCATTTCTTCATAAACCATCTGCCATATCTGAGCGTCATGTTCTTTGACCGTATAAAATCGTAATATTTACAGAAAACTCAATTTATACTATTGGCAGAAGGTAAAACAAATTGCTAACATATTGGCTTAAAAATGCAAAATTACGAAAACCTACAGCAATGCATCGTCTGCGCATTGTTTCAAGCGTCATTTGCATTTGCTCTCCATAGCGCCTTAGAAAATCTGCCATTATTTCTAAATGCAAAAGAGACGTTCGTAAATTCGAGTGAAGTAGAAAGATAACTTAGATTGTTGCCTCTAACAGATCTCTTCTCCCTCTCCCTCCCCCTCCCGCCCCCGTTTTTGCGTGAAGCGTAAAAAATTCATGATTAGATTCCTTTTGTGGCTTCCATGTTGTATTTCTCATTTCAGTAAGATTGTTTGGCAACGCATATGATGGCCATTAACAATATTCAACTGATAAGCCTACTGACAAGCTTATATTGCCCACTATGTTCCTCGTTGGTGTAGGCATAGTTTTTGCGCATGGCCATATTTAGGACTTAAGTGCATATTATAGGAGTGGCAAGCGATTTCCGAATGAAATATTGTTTAAGTGAATAATCGTCAATTTCGACAATAGTCTAATGCTTTAAAAATTTTTCGTTAGCAATCTTTTCTATCATTTCAACTGCATCGTCTATCGCAGTTCTGATAAATACTATCAAAAAATGGAGCTTTTATTTCAATGCGCTATGCTTATAGATCTTCTTCAAAATAATCTTCCGTCAACAAACATGATGCTCTTGCATATTTTTTGATGGAGAAGAATACTGTCTAAGAATGGTATCTGTTTCATCAAGTTTCAAACGATTCAGCAGATACGCAACAAAGTTTTATCGTGGCACCTGTGCCCTTTGATAGTTTGACAATCGAATAACTCAAGAGTTCCAGGAAAATATGTGAAAGAAGAACAAATTGTTCGCCTGTATCAATTCCACATCCCCTCCTCCTCATTTCAGAGCAATTGGTAAAGGTAGATCATCACATATTAATGGTCAACCTTCGCGGTCAACGGATGGTCAGCGAACCCTTCGTCGTCACAGAATGGAGCAATGCACGCCGCACAATTGTGGAAGTGAACTGAACAATAAAATATTAGTGAATGACAAGCGAAATTAGACTCTGCTCAATATTCATTAGCATATATGCAAATTACACAAATTGGACTTCAGCAGCTATGAAAAACCTTTAAATTTATGCAAATATTTCCTCTAAGTATCAATAAATATAAAAGCACGCAAGCTAAACTAAGCATCAGACTTCTTACGAGTACAAATCAATAGCAAATTTTTAAAGACAATCGACTGTCAATATGCGGCGATGATTATTCATTGCACAGCTTGCTTAAAGAATAAATTTCAAACTTATGCAGAATTCTGAAATGAAGCGAGGACTATTCCTCTCGTAGTGGGATCATTTATGAAGTGAATATTGTTAAAGACGGTAGGGTATCGTCTTTTTCCGTTAGTTCACATTAGCGAGGATTGAAGGTACGGGATTATATCATTCACATGGAAAATGAACCTATAGGTCGCATTTGAAATGAAAAACTGTAACGTTGGATTGCTTATATGTTTTGTTCATATGCATATATGAATCGTTTTTATGTTTTCTTCTACAATTTCCAAGGTATAGTGAAAGCTTGGACCAGAAATGTGGCGTTTTTGGCTTTTAGATCTTTCGATCATATTTACTCACTCTTGTAGCAGAATTTTTTCCGACACAACTCACAAATTGCTAGAAATGATTCGGAAAGTCTATAATTAGCTCGTTGATTGAAACATTCGTCAGCAATTATTTTTATTTGCATTTGTGATAACGAATGGAAACCTTGACCTCATATGGATATTGAACTCGTGGTCTCGAGTGAGATCGTTTATTGAAGTTGGTATTACTGGGTTCCGATAAAATACGGTTCTACATTAAAATGGCTTAATTACGCCTATATATACCATCTGTAATCTTACTCTATTTGCCCCCTATCTTTTCCGCTTCCTGTCTCATTTCCTCAGCTAGGTAAATATTCATATCCACGGTTATTCCTCAAATGATCTTTTCGGTGTATTTATCGGCTTCAATCTCATTACGCATTATCCATCAACATAACATAGAGGATTTCTGCCTAATTCAATGCAGTGGAAGTGGACCGGAAGGAGAGTGATCGGATTGCGACTCCAATAGCAAGAGGGATTCCTTGAGTATTTTAGATGACTAAAATGTCATTGCCTATGTTAGGACTTACAAGTAGAAATTCTATCAACGAAAATATTTAGACTGCTATTCTATCTAATCAATAATCTAAAAAAGAAATTGTTCACTTATTTTTTTTCAGTGTCGATTTTATCACTAACCGGTGTATTGGAACATCGCGCATATCTTATCACAGTTGAAAATATTAGTTCACTACTCATCTCATTTCATGAAAGGTGCATACACAATGAGTTCATTACATTCATAGTAGTGAATGTAAAAAAAAGTAAACGTTTTAATAAATGCATGAAATGTTTTGAGAAATAAAATTACAGAACTTTATATAAAAACGAATAAATCAAATAAGGAAAAGCTATTCAATCGGTCAGGTTATATTTTGCGTCCTCGAGGTCGAAAATTTCTCTCGAACTCGACTCTATCTTCCATGAGAATGTCAACATTTTTATTGCATAAGTGGCCAAATTAGGGTTGTGGCCAATTATAATTTAGTCTAATCAAGATATTATAACATTCGAGCTAGCCGGATTGCAAGTTCATATCTGGAAGCCTGAATTGTGAAAATCTCCGCAAGATAGCGCATAACGATGCAAACGAACGCGGTACCTTTCTTTTGAATTTTTTGTAAGGGTACCATGCATTTATAGTCGCTATTCTCTGCGATATCAATAGTTGGGGAAAAAATTTTTCGCGTTATTTGCTGCTTATATTCCTCAAAAAAATTTACTAGGTGAATATTCATTTACAGCACCGAATTGAACTAAAACATTCATAAAATTCAATTTTTCCAGCATATTTGAACTTAAAACCTCATTTCTTAATTTCCTATTCTACAACTATATGATTTTATTCCATCTCCAGAGGTTTTCGTCTCATTTTTCTCCTTTTACCAGTTAACGATGAGCATGTGAGATAATAGGTCCAGAACAATGATGAATGAATGGCTGCTCGAGGGTAGATAATCGAGAGGTAAATTATATTTATTGGCTATTTCGATTGTAATTTTTATATACTAAATGAGATATGAATTTTATCAGTTATTTACGATGAATTAATACCATCAATATGAGTTCATTTCTCTGGTGATCTGATTGATTTTAAAAAAGGAAAATTCCGCTCGATTGTAAAGATTTATTTTTTACTTTTTTGAGGCTTTCTTCTTTGAAATTTTTTATTTTCCACGGTCACTGGCCAGCTAGTCGACGACAAAATAGATATGATCTATACTGGCGACTATAAGCTGTTTCCATTGTTCGAAAGTTGTTCTATGCGCCGTTATCACTTTTTTCACAATGAGGAAATTTCAAAACAAAAAACATCTACCAAGATTTTAGGCGATAGGCAATTGGCCAACTTATTTTACATTGGTGGAAGAATCTGCATTTTCTCATTAGCTTGTTTAGGCATTTTTCGAATGATTACTTAATTCTAAAATCGCATTTTCATGCACTTGCAAATATTTTCATTTGCAAAAATATGTCGTGTCAGTGTGCTTTTCTTGCGTAATGGTATATATAGGTGCGTTTATTGGTGGTTTGCGGGTAAGAATTGAACTATAAGTCTTAGAAAACATGAGCCGAAGTCTTGGAAAGCAATGTTTTAAATTCGATCAAATATTGCTCCCTTTTTCATGAGTGACAAAAAATTTCAAAGTTTGTTTCTGCACTTAATTTTTCTACTTTATTGTACTTACTAAATTAAGGTTTTTGTACCATTAGTTCATGTAGCACTGAAATCTACTATATGTGCAGATGTCTGCCACTAGGGTTCAACCAATGAAACTGAATGAATAAGTCATGGCAATATTTGTGATCGCAATTGAAGCTGACCAACCGGTTTCGAAAATTATCAAAGATGCTTAGAAATACTAAAAATTTGCATAAATTTTCAACTGCTCGAAATTCTCATTTCGCATTCAATGAGAGAGATTTTCTGCGCATATTTTATAAGTTTATTTGCAATTCGTAGAACTAACTAATCACTTGAAAGAAAAAATTATAAGCGATAATTTCATACAAACTAATCCACCAATTCTCGGCAACTTGTTGTTCATCTATGTCATATCATTCTGCTCGCATTCAATGCTATACATATGAAAAGCATACTTAGTAAGAGTAATATAACTATGAACTAAAGGGAAGCGAAAAATTCACAAACAAATACCAGACACATAGTTCATCCCTTACCACCAAAAAAGATTGCGATGAAATTGAAGTTATCCGGGCGATTGCGGACTGGTCTCCAATGATGCATTAATCCGCACAAGTGTGCATTGGTGTGCATCGAATTATCGACACATTTGGGTAGTGTTGTTGCAGACTAATGCATCGACCTATGTGGGTCTATGTTGTCATATCTACGTGGCTGCCTAATCTGTTTGCCTACACTTGCATATTAATACATGAGATAGGTTCATCTTAGCATAGATCATGTCGATTTGCATTGATAAATTTCTATACATTGATCTTTGTTCGCCGAATTTGGTGGACTGATGTCGGTTAGTGCGTGTTAGCACATGTATCTCGTCGGGTTGATCCGTGTCAAGAACAAAGCTTCAACTATATTTTTGGAAGAATTCAAGAAACTTGTGCTCCATAATATATCGATATTTTTTTCTTAATTTTCCTCTTTCTTTCCTCCATTTGCGAACTCAGCTGATTGCATTCACTTTGATTAATCATAGCGTTTCAAACAAGTGTATTTCGTGCGTTTAGCGAAGAGCAAGTTAGAATGCTTGACTCTGGTGAATTTTTTTGCGTCATTTGCAAATTAAAGAAAATGTTTCAACGAAATTTCGGACTTCTACATCACCTAATGGCAGGCACATCAATTTTAAGCACTTTCCCATAATTGAAGAGTAATTGAATGATTTGACATTGAAAGGCAATTTATGCTTTTGCATTGCTCTTGCATCATTCATTTGAATTCTGACCTGTCATGACAAAAAAACAAAGAAACAAATGGAGAAGCGGCAAGAGTAGGTAGCAGGATATGCGCTTTCATGTCCACCTCACCTCGACCAGCCATATCCGTAAATTATCGGCAAATAATAAATAATAGATATTATTTGCATGCATAACAAATAAATTCGAAGAAAAATAGTGAACGTAAGAAATAATGACTTCTTGCAGTAAATATTGCAACAAAATACTGCAAACGAAATTAGCTTTTTTTTATTTGCATATTCATTCAGAATTGNTAATGAGTGTCTATTCGTATTTGTAGGCTAATTTGTAAGTTGGAATTATTTCATCAGTGGAGATAAATTTCCGATTTTCAAGCGATAAAAAATTGCTAGATCCTTTCGTAGAGCGGAAACATTAAATTCAGCCATGTTTATCGAGGTGAATTGATGACTTCACTGTAAAGATCCTAATCATTGTAGGTATCATTGAGGTCGAAAAAACAATGCATTACTATGCGTCCATTGCATATTTTGACAAAAATTTTTTAAGCTTCTTTTGCATTGGAACAATATTTTGAAAAGTTTTAGCAATGGCTTTCTTTTCATAAATAAAAGATATGCAGCTTTTGGTGATTCTCGAAGATATATGACAGAATTTCAGTGTCAAAGGCGAAAAATTATCTATTTAACTAAAATATATATCGTATGTTTTGTTGCGGCAATTTGATTGTGGTGAAAAACGAACAGCAAATAATAATTTTATCTTTGAGGTGATTATTCGATTATAAAATTTAACATTAGAGCGATGAAGAAGGAAGAGTGATAAAAACAAAAAACTACAAGTTTATTTGAACAGAAATGAGACGTAGCAATGGGTAACTGTCTCTCTCCCCTGTTTGCCATTTATCTTCCTCATATCTCTTCGGTGGATACCATATCCATCTACGGATGATGTCTTTGCTACAGCCTCTTCTAGGAATGGACCTCAGTCATTTAAATCTTTGTATACTGCCGATTCCTTTCTTTCTCACTAATTGCGGAAAATTTTCAAGATCGCCGTATTTCTTTTTCCCCAAAAACTCATGTTCATTTGAAAGATGATCATCTTATGGGTTATCGAAACTGTGAGAGCAAGTTTTTCGTATATTTTTCAATGTATTTTTCGTTGAAGATGTTAGAGCATTAAGCACAACGATGTTAAGAATTTTTTTTCGACAAACTATTGAAAGTGTTCCTCTCAATACGGATAAGTTAACAAGTTCAATCAAATTAGCTTCATCTATTTTTGAAAGGAATGATAATATTGTAAATGATGTTCCCCTCTCTCTTTATTTCTCTTTGCAACTTTTGAGAATTTGTCATTAAATCACATCGCTCCTCTATATCAAGTCGCCCGCTTTTTAGCTTCGAAAGCGCCTATTGCATTGTTATTATTCCATAAATATGAATCTACACTTAATCTAAGGAAAAAACAAAATAAAACTGTTATAATCTCGAATCTTCTACTCTGCCCTATTGTTCATTACATAAACTTGTTATTCGATATTGTTTTACGGCTATATTATATCTCGTACGGTGTAGCGAATGCAAACGAATGCATAACTGACCGGAAGGCGGAAATCCTATTGAGGTATCAATGAAATCGAAATAACGGTCGAAGATGGAAATTGAATCCTTCAGCTAGCAGTTGACTGGTGAAAGAATATCGAGATGGCCAATCAGTGAATATCGAGTATTAAAGTCAATCGTCGGGAACAGTATCGAAGTCACTGAATAAAATATCGATGTCGAGGAGAGCGAATATCGAGGCAGACGAACGAATGTCGAAGTTGAAGATAGAGAGGTCGAAGAACGTCCGACCGTACCTCTCAACGCAACTCAACACAACTGAATTCACTCGACGCAACTCGCAACTCTTTCATATTCTCTTGTACGCGTTTACATAGTCGAGCTCTCCCTTTTGTTGGCTTTCTCGGTTCGTTCATTTGAATAACACATTCTTTGTTAGGAAGTGAGGCAGTACAACATTTTTGGAGGTGTAAGAGTTACTAAGAATAATTATTATTTCGCGATGATTCGCCACACTTCCAGCGGCGCATTTGTCTAGTAGCGCTTTCGTTCATTCTCTGTACCACCATGAATCATCATCACACCGCGATAATTCGCGACGTACGGCTATTTCATCAAACATATACTCTCATTAGAGAATAATATCGATGATTGCTACTTGAAAGATGTTCTAATTTGCTTTAAATGTAACTTTTATGGTGAATGACATATCAACGGAATGGCATACCTGTTATTCAAAACAGTTCATGAGCATGTCCTTCGGCTAATTGTCCAGGAAGACAATAACCTCGACAATCGAGAGTTTGGCGCGTCCAATGATGATTGCGAAAGGGTTAGCCACGCAGTTGGGGAGGGGCATTGTAAAATGCTATCATCGAAAATATGGCCGGTAGGGCAAAAGTGGAAGTGGGCATCGAAGCTGAGGCGGCGACACTTTTATTAGTTCGTATGACGGTTCACTTTCACGTGAATTTCTTGCAAAATTTTATCTGTTGCTGTCGTTCAGCATGCTGTTCTCATTGTGTTAACATTCCTTGTGTGGGCGGGGGAGGGGGGGGGGGGG
>QEWY01001622.1:99067-109954 GCA_006503575.1 Baylisascaris schroederi
CTCATTTCCTTGAATATCGCCTATGGTTTCTGCCACCGTTAAGGTTGTTATCACTGTTTCCTTTTCAGTGCTTTGAGGCTGATTTTATAATCTTAGCATCATCTCGAAGGCGAAGTTATTATTCTTATATATTGTCTGCAGTGGCCCACAACGCATGCATTTATTCAAGCTCATAGCTTTTCGTTAAAAAATACTAGGATTATTTTATAATATCCTTAATTTTCGTCTGCTGCATTCTTTACTGCCTTATTGTAGAGTTTGACTATTATGAGTGCTTAATTCTGCTTTTCTATAGGAGGATACCCTCTACAATTCGATGTCAACGTAATATCAAGCGCATGAAACTCAACAAGGCTTATTATTATGACAAAATAAAAATAAAATAAAATATTCCTTCTATTTCACGTTACGCTAAATGAATTTTATAGGCGGATTCATGTTTAACATACACAGTGGGAACAGCAAGAATGGGTTATAAGCCAGCGATTATGCGAATTTGGCAGTGCTGTTGCGAGGGTGATCTCTGCAATATCGCTCAACATCAAACATCAATTAAATCCTCATCAATATATATTCTTTGTTTCGCCATTGTAACATTTAACCCTTTACGGTTGTTATATTTTGATTTGCAAGGCATAACAAATGAAACCTAAAATATAAAAGGACTAGTGAGACAATTTTAAGCAAACGGTTGTCACATCTGAGATATAATGAAGAATTTTTAGTCTCAAAGATGTATCTATTCGCCACTTAAGCTAAAGATCGAAATGTTCAAAATTTGAAGTATATTTCCAGAAAATCTTTTCAATTCATGGAAGATTTGCTATAACCATCTTGTAGGCGCTTGTAAGTAGTTGTTAAAAATGAATCGCAATGATGTCATACTCATAATATGCATATTTCTGTAGGTGAGAGCATACACCTGTTCAGTGATAACTTCACTTAGCTGATGATAAAAATTAATTCACGTATTCTATCGTTCACTATATACCTGTTCAAACAGCTGATATACCTGCTCATGTCGAGGTGAGTAGTTGTGGCGTCTGCGTCACAGACGACATCCTATTGTTCGAGCAGCCTTGCCAGCGCCACGTCATTTGTATGTGCATTGCACTGCGAAAATCAGTCTGCATTTGCCAATCTCTATTTGTTCAACACAGCTGTTTAGTGTGATCTAGTTTACATAGTGCAAAGATTTTGAAAATAACCTCTAGGAAATTTAAGTTGAGATAGAATGACTATCACAACGACCACAATTTAAACCAATTTCGTCGTTCAATGTGAGAATCATCTGATGCGAAAGTGCGCTATTTAAAAAAGAGAACAACAGTTTTATTAAACTCAATTTCACTTCGGTTATTTGTCTTCTTTAAGACTTACTGACAATTTTCTTTGTACTATGATATCTTTGCAAGTCAGATTGTTCAAAAATCGACCAGAAGCGACTCAGAAAAGAAGTTTTCTTGCGAAATTTTTACAACCGGTTGATCGTTTAGGAAAAAGGGGCGCGAAACATCGTTCAAGGTCCCATTGTGTAGCGCCGAGCAGCTCACTGAATTAATGCACACATGTGCAAGAAATTTCTATCGTTCCTGTTTTCCTGAAACGCATTTCAACTTGTCTTAATTCATGCACAAAAACTGAGACATCGAATTATGCTTCGCTAACATGGACGCAGTATGGAATCGTTGGAGCCTTCCGCTTTTCGATTCCATCGGATAGTGCTGTACAAGAAAAGTCGAAATTTCCAAAGTCAAAGGTGAGATCTTCCGTTGTACTCTGAATTGTTTTGGAATCATCTCTTCATCGGAAGCCTCAAGCGCCTTATCAATCTCAAAAATTTACCTCCTGTGTAGGTAGCAGAAGGCCTATGGAATATTCATGGAATTTCGAGGCTTCTTTCCATCGCTCCATTTTCAACTGTTTTGGAATTTGGACTCCTTTTTTACTCTTTGAGAGTTCCCACATCTGAAAAATTCCATTCACTAGGCAATACCGCCGTATAAAAAATGATCTAGTCAACTAAGATTTTTCTCTTTGAAATAACATTAACCGGTCCCATTGCTATTCATCCGGTCAGACTTTGCAAGGTTTATATTTGCCAGTGTTCGTTCTATTGTCTTCAGTTTTGGTGTTGTCAGCAATTACTAACGGTATGTTGAAGTGATGATTGAAATATGTAACCTCAATTATGTTCCTCATTCATTGTTTCGACTTAGTTACAATACCATATTAGATTTCAATGCCACATATTAGATCGACATGGGTAATTGCATCGATTAAAACAGAGTGGTTTTATCTCTCCTATCTTAATATCATTATATTAATATCAATATTAATATTAATATTGTTTCAATTAATACTATTTTTTTTTCTTGAATTGTGAAAGTGATTGCTGAAGTGAGCGGAATGCAAAACCACGTATCGTGCTAGTTCTCCTGGCTTCATGTGCTTATTTTCTCACACATCGGAGCGAGATTCTTATTCGCGGATCGCTAACGAGTGATCTATTATGATCAAATGAGTTTTTGTGATCTCGGTGATCGTAGTGATCTTCATTTTTGTGTAACAAATTGTTTTGCCCACACCTGTGTTGGTCTTGATGTAATATCTCCCCCTTCCACTGTGTGCATTATGAATCTCCCGATGGTGTTTCAGTGTTCAAGAAATGAAATTTGTCGACGCATTGCTCTTGCAGTTTTTTCTCCTAGTCCATGATCTACTCGTTTGCAAGTATGCACTATATTTAATGCCTAATGAATTTCCCGTACAAAGAAGTGCTCCTTAGCTTCTGTTTGATAATCTGGTCCATAAATGCGTGCGCACTCATTTTCTTCTCACGTTCCCTATCATCTCCCCCTCCCGAAAAAAAACTGGCTACTAGACACGAGAATGGTAAACTCTTTATTTTTTAATTTTTAAGGTGCAGTTGAAACTGCTTCATGGACTGTTGCGTCTGTTGCACTCGATGAACGAGTGCATCAGCAAATCACAAGCCTCCCCGCTGCCCGAAATTCTGCCCGTCAGCATAACCGCCCCGGTGAAGGTTTATACCATTGGTAGATATAAAATCATCTACCAATGATTTTATATCTACCACTGGTTTTGATCTACCAGTGGTTCTTGACCTACCTCTCATTTTTGATCTACCACTGACTTGTGGTCCGCTAATTTTTTCTTTGATCTACCACTGGTTTGATCTGCCAGTGGCATCCTCCACTCATTTCTCATCTACCAATGATTTTTCATCTACCATTGTTTTTTTTCTATCAGTGGTTTTTGACCCACCACTGACTTTTGGTCTGCAAATGATTTTCCATCTACCATTGGTTTTGATCTATCAGTGGTATCTACCACTATTTTTGGTCTACCAGAAGCCATTCAAATACCACTGGCTCTGATCTACCACTGGTTTTTCATCTACCAAAGATTCTTCATCTACATTGGTTTTGATCTATCAGTGGTTCACCACTGTCTACCAATGATTTTCCATCTCCCATGGGTATCTTTCACTAGTATCTACCACTATTTCTGATCTACCAATATTCTTTCATCTACCACTGGTTTTGATCCACCACTGATTTTTCATCTACCAATGATTTTTCATCTACCATTGGTTTTGATCTATCGGTGGTGTTTGACCCACCACTGAATTTTGGTCTACAAGTGATTCTCCATCTACCACCGCTTTTGATCTACCGGTGGTTTTTGACCTACCTCTCATTTTTGATCTACCACTTTTTTGATCTGTCAGTGGTTTTTGATCTTCCACTGGTTTTGATCTACCAGTGGCATCTAGCGCTATTTTTGATCCTCCAATGGTTTTTCATCTACCACTTGCTTTGATCTACCAGTGGCATCTACCACTCATTTTTCATCTCCCAATGATTTTTCATCTACCATTGGTTTTGATCCAACAGTGGTTTTTCATCCACCAGTGACTTTTGGTCTACCAATGATTTTCCATCTACCATTGGTTTTGATCTATCAGTTTTTTTCACCTGCCTCTCTTTTCTGATCTACCACTGGTTTTGATCAAAATCAGTGGTGACTGATTTTTCATCTACCAATGATTTTCCATCTACCATTGCAGCTACCTCATGCAGCACGACCTGCGTCCACGTATGCATACACCAAGTGCGCTTGCCGAATAGCCACAGGGTAACTTATTCTTCACAGTAACGGCTTGCTTATGTCCTTCTTCAACAAGTTGTGATAAAATGTAGCCTAACTTTATGTCATTTTCTATCGTTCTTTGTTTTCCACTTATCACCACTCTGTATCGTTTAATACTTTTCAGCTCAGAACAATGCGTTATTTCCTGATATAGTGTAGAATTTTTAATTTTGGTCATGAAATCAAACACTGTAGCTGTAGTAGTAGAAAACCATAACTTTTTTAATTCAAAGATGGCCATCCATTTCCGGCGTTTAGGTCAGCTTTCATTGCTTAGTCTTCTTTAAAAATTTCTGACGTGTTGTCAATACATCTCGATTACCTGCCGTACCATTAGTCGAATCGAATTGCTATCGTACTTGTTGTAAAAGTTTTTATTTGTCTATTTTCAAGCAATTTCTGCTTTTTCATGAGAATCCGAAATGTGGCGCATTTCTATTTAGTATATGGCTAATATAGCGATTATTTAACAGAGGAAGTTTTATTGCAGTAAAGAATTTTCTTGATTACCTCTTGTTTCTTATTTCTGTTTTTATTTTATTTCATTGTCCCAAAGTGGGCAAATACGAAAAGAAATATAAGCATGAACAATAGCAAGAAAAAGGGAAACAATCGCAAAGCTTAATTAAGGCGAATAGACCGCCAATACGTAAAAGCAGCAATGGTCTGTGGAGCATATTCCAAACTCGTGAAATGCGAAGTTAGAAATAGAAACTGTGCAGAACATTGTTTCTATGCGAAGTATTAGCATTCTTTCACGAGACGGAACCTATGTCCACATCGACTACGAGAACGGGATATGTCGAAAATGGCTGCAAATGTGCAGCTTTGAGCTTTAAGAGCTGCAGAAAAGCGATGGATAAGACAGCACCCAAACGGCGAAAATCAAAACACCGTGCAGCAATGAATCAGACGGCGTATCGAACGGCGAAAACGAAAACATCGAGCAATGCTAAATGGTTTCCGTTTCCATCAACATTCATTACTGTCAGACCATTGACGGCCTGATAAGGAGCCGCATAAAAATGGGAGCGCGAGCGAGGATGGTCGTTCACTCTGTATCCCCGCTAGGGTCACAGGGACCCTCACAATCGACGTCACGCATTATCTTTAAACGATTCCTCCGACGTTCCGCTCATCATCTCCATGAACCCTTCCACCGCCAGTCGCCTCTGTCTCCGAGTGGATTCATTTGCCGAACCTGACCGCCATCAGTCACCCTCGATTCTCAAGTCGACCGACCTAACTCTGTTCTTATTTCGTGTCATTCGTAATAACGAATAAACTCTGTTCCGTCTTTCTCCGTGTGGCTACCGTTCAGTGCGGGTTCTGGGGTGGGGACGGGGGGGAGGGATTCGCAGCCCCACATCACCCCAACAACGCCCCACAGCATCGTCCGTAAAATCAAACTGAAATATTTTTGACTGTGGGAAGACAGAAACGCCGCATAATGATTAATGGTATAAACAAGAGCTCCCCTCGTTCTTTTGCCTAAATGCATAAAAATGCAGTTTTTTTTTCTGGGGGGAAGGGGTAATTGTGCGTCTGTTGAACTTGCCAGCTGATGTGTTCTTACCCAGCTATCTTTCCTTCTATTTTTGTGCATATTTTCGAGCGGTTTTGTTTATTCTTCGAGCAATGCTTCTATTCATTTTCAGCAATATTCTTATTGAATATCCTGAAAGACCCTCACTGCCATGGTGCATTTGACTTGGCGTAGACAAGGGTCTCAATTTCGTCGATGTCTTCAATATTGGCGTTCATCTTCAAGAGCATACGGGACGGGTGTTTCGTCTGCGGTTTGACGAATTCCAAATAGTGTCGTCGTCACACGATGATACGATTCTCATATGGGACTTCCTCGACCCTCGTCCCGGTGTTCCGCTCGGACAAGTCGACCAGAATCACGGCGTTAATCCACAGTCACTCGCTGCGATGGCAGCAACTGCGATGCCACCTCATGTGCTGCATCCGCACAATGATGAAGCATCAGAAAATGGTCGGTTCATTGTTTGTCATGAACTTTACTTATTTAAGACTGTAACATAGCATTGGATCCGCAGTCATGAAATGGTAATTGCTCGAGCCCCTCCATCTTGTCTGAAGACGGAAAAAAGTGATGCGGAAGCCTGAAGCTGAGTTTTAGCAGTTGCTTTGGAATGTGTCGTCGTATTGAAGTTTCAGAATGTTTTTTGAGCTCAGACGCTTTGAAGCAGTATGGAGGAGTTAGAGGGAGAGTATAACTGCATGATTTGTTATAACTTCATAACAAAGCACTTTCGAGGTGTCAACATAAAATTTGCTTAAGCAGTTTGATAGATAAACTAGAGAAATTTTATATTGAGCAGCAGTCTTCGATATTTGAAAGCAACCCGTCTTCTGATGCATATTCATATTGTTATTGCCATATTTACGATGTGTCCGTTTCGAGCAAATGGGAATTCATCTGTTTTCAGAGGAGGAAGATATCGAGTTTGCCAGTGCCGCAGGTAACCCGCCTGGCATGTATGTATTTTGTTCACTTCGTTTTTATGCACCTAGTAGGGAGTAAATCTTTCCGATCTGCTTTTTCACCTTTTCTGGTAGTTCAACCTGAAGGGAGGGATTGAGCTATAGCTATGAAGTTTCATAGGCAAAATCTAGGAACGGTCTATACGAAGTTTCGATTTGATGCATCAACCGGTTAACTCGCAACACGAATTATTTGTAAAATGTTTCTATGAGCGGTGAGTTTTTTTTAGAGGTGAGTGCATTATAGTGCATATTTAATTACTGTTAGTAGTATGCGATGTGTTGCCTGAAGTTCACTAAATTGCAACTACGTGTAATGCATACTCTTCGAATATCTCTTTTGTATTCATGCAATGTGTTTTACTAAATGTTTTTCATCTTCTGCAGTTTGATTCAATGGAAAAAGTGGAATTAATGTCTTTTCAAGTGTATCGCCACACTTCCCTTCATCTATTCGGTTTCAAATAATAAAACTGTCAGAGATATACAATGGCTTATGTGAGGTAGGTGACGATTCTATTAGACTATAGGATAAGAATGTCCCATGTGATAAATGTGTTGGTATGTGTAGTCCGAAGGTGGATAAGGCACCTTATGCAAGTAGTAAAAAAGGAATGTTTGAATAGTAAAGCAACTGGTTGGTGTTTGTTATAGAGATGCAAGAAACGTGGAGAATGGTGAACAACGGCATGCTGCGATACGCAGTCCCCATTTGGGTGGTGATGTGCACGATGCGGAACGACACTTGAACGGCTGATGGTACAGGTTGTGCTGTTGTGTGTTTGGTACGCAATTTGCGAATTCATTTTCGGAAGAATGTCCCATTGATGGGAAATGATCATAGACGCAGTAGCGATGAGGACAAATTTGCTGATGATGGAATGTTATGATATAACATCGACACTGTTGGATATTTCGCAGTTGGTGAGGTTAATTGCTTATTGTGCCCCATCAACGAATGAAGTGGCATGGCGAAGAGGTGGTGCAATCACGGGAAGCATCTTATTCTTCGTTTCAATTCTTCACTTAACATTAGATACATAAGTGTATGTGTTTGACAGGCTTGTAGAAGATTGGAAAGATGTGAGATGAGCATGCGTACAGTTGCACCTTATATTGACCATAAAGGAGTATATGAAATGTCAAGGTTGTGTTTTTGACCCAATAAAACAGATTCATTCGCTTTTTTGTTCAGATTCAGCACCTCTTTTATAAGCGATTGTTAGCATGCGTCGGTCTGCAGAAATCGTTTTCTCGTATGATCACTGCGCTTTTGCTTATTTGTTATTAGAACGTTATATGTTATATATAGTCATTGTTCAAATGTTTCGCCGAAATGCGTATGTATAGTTTACGGTGAAGTTCGTTATGTCTTTCGACTTCGGAGAGATATCCACCCGAACTTAGGTAAGCCTCTAGCAATGTGATCGCTCGATTTTCTTCGCTCATGGAACACAGTGTCTTGGTTCGCAAAGTGTTTTGAACTAAAGTCGATTGTACCTCCCATTGCTTATGTCGCTTTCATGTCCTAACTGAAGGTAGCAAGAGGAGAAGGCTCTTGAACTTCGTCGGGACAATATTTTCCACTCTATTTCTTCGCTTCTCCCCTCATTCCCCTTCCCCTCGCTACCATCTTCTCTTGTAAATTTTGTGGATTTCATCTCCACTTCTCTGTCGGTGTTTTGTGCCTTGCATGCTTCTGTGGTACATCTCGCCATGTTTGAGAGGCTTTCGTCGTTCTCTTAATCGGATTGAACTCTGAAGTCGCATTGACAGATCTGATCGAACTGCTTTCGTTGTGTCTGATCAATCACCTCATATTGGATCGTGAAGAACTATAGTTTGCTATGTGCTGGATTCCGCTCAGAGGCTTCTAATAGATCCTCTATCCTCGAATTTTCTTTTNAAGTTCCTTTTTTTTTCTCTAACTCACTTCAGATATGCATATTATCTCCTCTGCTTTAAAACTGCAATGACTGAGTTATTTCTTCACTCACTGTTGCATTAATCAGTCGATCTAGTTTTTAGTGGTGTCTATTGAAGACGTCCACCCAGTTCCCTCCCTATACATTTAAATACGTAATTTGTCTTTGAGTTTTATGTTTCAAATTTGACGTCAGTTTTATGGGAACGTTTCATAAAAACATTGTTATGCGTTTCCTTTGTTTTACATACAATGATGCCACCGTTTCAAATTATTCATTTGCCTATGCATAATTCGGTAGATAACCGAATATCTCGATACTGAAAACGCCTTCAGCTAACCACCGGGAACAGTACTGTTGAGCATCTGGGGTTTCGTATGAATTCAGTTCTGATTCTCCCACTGACGATGATCTTTTGCGAAACTTTCGGCCAACGGTAACTGAACCCAACTTTTATGCAAGACGGTTATAAGCGTTAACCATGAGGCCATGTACGTTAAGCGTTGATGGTTAGCCTTTGATTTATTCCTTCTTGAATGTTCGTGGTTCCATTTCTTCGTTTATGGAGTGCATCGTCTCGCTCCAACTCAATCGTTCTCATCGTTTATTTCTGTTCACTACGCTGACAGTCGGCGATGTTCATGCTGTGGAGCCGCACAACATGACCAACATCAACAACTTGTTAGGATTCGGTACAGGCCCGTAACCAGGATCGGCCATCGGTGAGCTGCGTGCTCAAGAGAAGTTCATCCTGACGGTGAGCTCCAGAATTGCTCTTCCCCTTCCACTCCCGGTGACATTTGAATACAGCCAAAAGCAAATCTTTTCGAAAGTGGATGCATAACCTTCATACTCTTCCTGCCCTCACATAGGGAAATAGAAGAACTGCGAGTGACGACAACACGCTAAATGAAGATCCATCGCCTTACAAGAAAACGCCTTCGGGTGTGGAGTTTCGCAATAGATGTGCGTATCTGCATACTCGGTGTGTGTCACCGATCGACAAAGTCGGAGTTAGGTCACCACCGTCCACACAGTCACATGCTGCAGCACCGAACAGGCTGTACATAAATGGCGCGAATTTAGAAAATATTAGAAATCAGATTATCGTCGATAGCATATCTTCGAAAGAATATTTACCAACAGTTTTCAAAATTGCATCCAGATCCTGGAGAGGGAGGAAAAGATGGTAAGAGCTCTCCTATTCTGCGAACATTCGGTTTCAAGGGAATTCTCAGCAGGAATATGTGTACGGCATCGTGTGACGATTCCAATAATGTTTATTGTTTAATGAAGGCCTTTTAAGATACCTTATGTTCCCAAATGGAGTAAACACCTGCATTGAATCTATTTTATTTTATTTTCAGTGACGAACTCCTCTGCTCATTATCGATGAACACGGACGGCACTTTGTATACATTTCTGTGGAGTTTCGTTACCGCTGAATTGTATCTTCGAATTCGGAACATTTTGTTTATCGCTGTAATAATGCACTAATACAGCGATTTGTTTATCGCTGTAATAATGCACTAATACAGCGCGGTTGTCACTCGATGAGTTGATTAATCTGAAGGTTGTGGATTCGAGCAGTGTCTATAGAAAAACCCGGATTCATTCACTCAATTCATCTCTCTTTTCTCATTCTCTGTCGTAGTGCATGTTGCCTTTTTGATGTCTCCGTCCGTCGAAGATTTCTGATTTCTGTGGTGAATCCATTTTATAGAACGTCTCCAATTAGCCGTTTTAAGTGAATAATTTCATCACCATATTCGATGCAGTTGCTAACATTGTATAGATGTATGTGGGAAGAGTACTATGTAACTGTTGAAGAGTTGGGAATTTGCTGCCGAGATTCTTCAAAGAACATGAACTTTAGAGGGTTTTATGCAGAATCAGCTATGAGAAAAATGCACAACGGGTGCATTTTAACAGTGAAACTGTTTATTGCCTTCGAAAGATGCGCGAACTCACCACAGTGGCACCATATTGAGTTGACTGAAGAGATTTGATAAAGAGGGGATCATTGTCGCTGCCATTGATGGGTTGTTTTCTTGGAATCCGTCTTTATTTTTCAGTTTGTTTATATACTCAATTCTTTAAAAAGTTCTTCAGTTAAGATATTCATTTGCATTGTGCTACCTTGTTTCTGGAATTGTTATTTTTTCATTGTCTCAAGCTATCTGTATAGTATTTTTTGCAGTTGCACAATTTTTTTTCGTGGAAATGCCGCACGATGCCGTCCGTATTTCATGTATCCGCGGTGGGCATCGAGGCA
>QEWY01001622.1:110442-126772 GCA_006503575.1 Baylisascaris schroederi
GATTCCACTCGCCGAACATGTTTTTTAAATTTAACTGTTTGATTTGTATTTGTGCAACATGTAAGTTGAATAATTTTTTCGTTGATCTTGCATCGAAAATACATTACAGCACGTTTCACCTTCATATGTCTTTTCAAATTGTTGTCTTTGTTAAATCAATTGTTTTTCTTTTTGGCGATTGCTGTTTTGTTCTGGACGTATTGTCTGTCGTCTTATGTTGCGATGTTTTTTTTTTTGGGCTTTTCTTTCTATTAATAGTGACTGATTTTTTGTTGATGATAGTATTCGATCATCGTTTTGCCATGTTATATTTTTTAAGCGACTGCAGTATGTGGATCGATAGATACAATGAATAGTTCTTTTTAATTCTTTCAATCCCATCTGTTCCGGTAGCTTTAAGTGCTGAGATGGACACGCAGTTGTATTACTTTTTAGCGGGGAGAAGATGATGATGGAGGATAGAGGGGTTGTTTATTCATTAAGAGCGTTGATAAGATAGAAGTGAGCATCAACTAAAACGAATGAAAAACGATTACGATGCATTCTTTAATTATTAGACGACCTATTTGGTCATTTTGTTATGTTGATTTTATTCGTATATTGCACGAAAAGTTTGTTTTAATTTTTTAATTTTTGAACCGTTTTTGGGATTCAGTCATATTGCATTCTTTTTCGCTTGATAACATATCTGCTTCGACTATTTTGCAAGATTCTTTGGTGAATGGGAGAGTGGGATTTCAAAATGTTGAAAACTTAAGGAGCAGGCGACTTCTCGTTTTTTCAAAGGGATTTTTTCATCATATTTTGTACTAGCTTGAGAGGAAGTGGGAAGGAGAGGTGTGATAGGGGAAGGGGGTTGCCGGAAGTAGTGGCCATAAGCAGTGAATAGCTGTTCGTGTTGTATCAAATGAACAACTCATCTGATCATTGCTGAACACGGCGGTAGAGATGAGAGCATTCGCGAACGAGCATGATGTTTTCTTTTATGACGAGATCCTTTTATCGGTAAGTGGATGCCTACTCTTTCCCACCAGTTCATTGTTAATAATATATGCGTAATAAATAAAAGATCTGATCGTTTGAAATAAATGTAACATGATTTGCTTCAGCACACCGATGTAGAATTTTTCTTTTTATGTAGTGCGGTTGTTTTATTGTTCTTTTTTGCGATATGCTGCTGATTAGAACGATGAGATAAGCAGTCAGAGATTCGTTCTCGAAATTTGATTTCCTTATTGGTTTTTATCTCTGAAACTCCTTCATAAGCGTTGTATGATTTATAAAATTTTCTTATAATCTTATGAGAGAATGTGAACGATTGTCTGAATTGAACCGTTGATATCAACATACTTATATTTAAATACGAACAATTTAGCAACCAAATTAGCACATAGACACTTTCGATTCTTGCACAATGGAGACAAACTTGCATCACTTTTCCAATTTTAATTCATTAAAAGAGCACCGTAACTGAAAGAATCTATAAAAAAGTTCTCCTATTGAAGTTCAAATTGTTTAAATTTGGTCAAAAATATTCGATACCAATCTTCTCGATTGCTGTGCTTACTGAATCATTGTTAGAATGATTGTTTCTTGTTTGAGGCCGTGAATATATTCATCAGAAATCGTTGTCTCATTGCACAGAAAACGATATCGATAAGAGGCTGCATTTGTGGGTTTGAATTCTATATGAATTTGCGTAATAAAAAGTTTAATTAGGAATTCGGGCAATATTCACTGCATATTTTGAGGTGAGTAGTCGTGCAAGCAATGAATCCGTGAAATCAACAGTTTCAAGCAGATGAACTTGCAGAAGTGGATTATAATAACCACCCTCATAGGCACTTTATCTCATCGTTTTAGCAATACTTGATAGATGAGAGTATGTTCTAGTCAACTGTCAATGCTGTCACATATTAGCAGTTAAACTCAACAATTCGATATCTATATTTTTTGCTGCTATCATTTTTCTGTGTTGTGTTTGCTGCAATAAAATGCAGATATTGCCCTTACATAAAATAGAATCTCTTGTGGAACAATCATTTTGCTATTCACCGGTTTCTTCCGTCAAAACAAGATACTTAATCAGTGCACAGTAGTCATTTGCTGCTACTATTAGCAACTCCCGTTATACGATTTGTCTTTGTTGCGGTGTACGTTAAAATTCGTTGTGTGGCTGTGTTTTCAACGGCTACGTGGGCCAGTTTAAATTCTCATGATAGCATAATTAGCGCTGACTATAACTATACTTTTCCGGTCATTTTATAGATTGTTGATAGCATCTTCCAAATTTCCTTGATCGGCTCCTCATCACCCCACCCCTTCATACAAACCTCGTAGCTTTGCACCAATAATATCCGTCTCTTCTGTTTGCATTTCGTGTTGGTAGTTGCATCCAACATTTCCGATTATTTGAGGCAGTAGTGCGATTTCCCTTTGTTTTGTTCATCTGACCATATGATATCGTTGAGGCGGTGAAAGATCATCAAGTTGTGACAAATGCATCAAACATTTGCTTGTCACATTAAACTTGTCCACAATTCACGTTTCCGGCCGTTCGCACAATGAGAGAGGAAGATTAAGCCACAGTGATGAAATTTAGCACGCTGGCTGGCATTTAGGATAGTATGATCGAGCATGTGGTTTGGCTAAGTCTGGGAATGAGAAATTAGGAAACACATCGGGTGAAATTTCTATGTGAATGATTTAAGAGGATCCTGTTGTGGTTTCTGATGGATGAATCGAATGCATGACTGGAGAGCAGCACTTTACCTACATTTTTGTGAGGAAGTTGCCTGAAGATAAGAGAGCTGGACAATGCGACGATGAAGGTTCATTTCGCATTGCATAACTCTGTTCTGGAGAGAGGGAAGGGCTGAGACATAGTTTGCTGTGAGTAGGGAATATACAATGGGCCAGTAATTTGCATATGCAAATTTACGGCAGTCTATACTAACTGCTCGGATGTTGTTCTTACAAATTCATCGAGACAATTCGATGAATTTTTGGCATACTGTGTAACGATGATTACTAGCGGGGGTTTATAGGCGGTTTCGCTTGGCATGAAATTCCAGCATTCCTAATGCAATGGATAACGCATCGAACCCTATTCCCGCAGATGGACTCGTGCGGACGATGCCGGGGGGNCAGTTTGATGCATTTGCTTGTTCGTTAAAGATCAATTTCTTAGAAAATGTTTATTGTATATAATTGGAAAGGATATGGAAATTATATTTGAATAATTTGCCTTGCGAGCGATATAGTTGATAATGCAAGTGTGTCATACACCCAGCAATTTTTATTTTTATTTATTTATTTATTTTTGATTTTATAGCATTTAGCAATATAATAAAATATGCTTATTATTGTTGAGGAAGCTTCAGTCATATGAATGTTTACTCGTTTATAGAGTTAGTGAGGAGTGATTTTCTTCAATGTGATTTAACCCATATTGCGAGGTCAATGCAACAGGAACGTTGCCAATCTCTAATTCCTCGCTTCGATGTGACATACTGCCGAAACTCATTTCACTTGACGATTCGTCTACTCCTTTGCATCACTCTTAGCCAGAATACGTTTAACATCCTTTGACCCCTTTCCTCCCCCTCCCTCCCCCCCCCCCCCCCCGTTTCTCGCTCGGAGTCGAAGCAAGAAGCACTCTTTGCAACAATAGCTTAGCGATTCTTCGTTCTTTTAGCTTTTCACTTTTACGCCGTACGGGCATATTTGAACTGTCCTCATCTGCAGCATACGCATCGTTCCTTCTTCCACAGCTGAGTCAAAAACTTTCTCACCATCTGAGTACTACAGTTACCGTATTACAATGCGATCTAGATTAAAGCATAATCTCCACCTTCAGACATTCATGACCACTCAAGTGAGAGAAGCATGCATTTAATCCTGTGAGCAGCTATCGTTGCTATTCAAATACAGCTCAGTGCAATACTTAAGGCTTTGGTATTGTTAATCGTGGTATAGGTGATGTGTTCACAACATAGCAATGTCTAAGTTACAACGTTCACTTATGACCGATCATTTCCTATACGTTTTCAACTTCTTACTTTTAGTAGATTGAGTTGATTCTTAGGAAGATGAAGGATGTTGATCGTCATGGAACAGAAGCAAATTTTATTTATCAAATTAAGGTGACGGCATTATGCCTTGAGGATCGTTGCGACAACTGTGCAACTAAGTACTTAGAGGGGATAGATTTGAATAATTACCACCGTAACCACTTATGGAATGAGAATGAGTGCATATTTATTAGATTCCGGAAACAATTACTATTGATGGAGTATTGTTCATAAAAGAGATACAACTATTACATATGGAGAAAATGATTGAAGTAGAGCAGAATAAAGTTTATCCATTACTAACAGATATTATGGGTGGAATATAAATTGTAAAAATCAAGAGGAGGAATAATCATCAATTGCGACCAATATCGCTCCATATTGAAAGGGTAATTTTCAAGGGGCAAATATGGGATAAAAAATTGAAAAGTCGATTGCGGTGGAATGAGAGGAATGAGCAAGGAAATGGTCTAGCCCGCAATAAGGGGTAGCACCATCATCGGATTAGCAACACTTGGATTGAAGAGCTCACGAGGTTGCACATCTTCGGGCTTCGCCTGAAAACCATATATAATAACCTTCGAGTGCTTGCTTAATTCGAAAGCTTCCCAAAATGTATGTATCTTTATTTCCATTTATGCATTAAAGCGTCTTTTCTAAGTGTTTCTGTTGTAACTATCTCTCCGGTAATATCAGTTCGGAAGTCACAGAGGCTGGATCTACGAGACTTGTTAGGCATAATTTATACTAAAGAGTGGCCTATAATGGTAACACTCAAGCTGATGCACCTACTTCGAAACAAGATACCGGCAATTAGGAGTGTGAACAAATTTATACGCGCTTCGTAGCAGTGTGATTCCCATTTTGTGTTGGTTAGGCCACCACAAAACGATTCATGCACGAGCAGTCTCACCAGTGATGCAGGTTTCTTTCTTTGTTAACGAGTCAAGAGGCTAGTTGATTCGGTGTGCAGAACTCCCCTCATTTATTCATTTATACCAATAAGCACAGCTGACAACAGCACATTATATAGATATATATGAGGGGTAACATCGAGACATGCTAGTTTGCCGTGCACGCAGATTGGGTTTGCAGTGTAATTACTCGATGGGTGGAATTTACTTCTGCTTTCTCCTGTTGTGCTCATCCTGAATATAAGCATTTCCTCCAGCTTGATCAAGGTATCTTATAACATTTTTAGTTTGCCCGAGCATTCACTGCTATCATTCGAACACGTATTCAGTCACTTTCTTCTTTCTGAGGTCTTTTTATCCTCTACGATTTCAACGAACGATATGATTCATTGTCACTGATGTCGAGAAATCACCGCACATTGCAGAATTCTGCTTAGCCGATCTCTTTAATGAGTTGATGTGAAAATGAGTACTGTTTAAATAGAAACCTTTGTTGTTACATTAAATAGAAACCTTTGTTGTTACAAAGACCATTTTATCGATTTTGGCGCCGCCATTTTGGCGAACAATGTCTATACCGAGGCTCTGTCCGGGTTCGATGAACGAGAATACCGGATTGACACGGTAGAGATTGTTATCCGAGCATTTCACCTAAACAGGTGAGCTGTGATCTGTGGCTTTTGTGACATAACAGAACCTGATGTGTCTGTGCGCCTTTTTAGGACCCAAATTCCGGATTTCTTAGAACTTTAGTGAATTTATATTAAACTGTAAATGGAAAGGGGAAGGGGGAGAAGAGCCGGTTTCTTTAAGCTTAACCGAAGTTTTGGAGTGGCTGGTTATAGCTTTTAATCTCATGCTGATCTATGTCTGTGTTAAATTAGTGTAGCGGTCAGCATATCCGCAACAGGTACTGACGCCGGCCATTCGCTGTGAGTAGTAACGAACAAAATACTTGCAACGACGATCTTTCCTTCCATCCAAAACATTGTTTTCATCCAAGGGACATTCCGGTCTCTCAGAGCTCATGGATGATAAGCATTACTTGGGCAGGTTTATCGTTAATGAATAAACTAGATATTTCTTTTAGTTGTCATGTCGGTAGATTTGTTCCAATGCTTCAATCAAAGGTTCATGTTCCCGTTAGCGTATACCAAAATATGCCAACGTTTCCAGGGATGCCTTTTCATCCCCTTGGCTTGTTGAACTGTCTATCACTTGAAACGTTGCCACACGCTAAATATCAACTTGAAAGTCAAAAATGTGAATGTGTTTAAGAACTTCCACAGACATTCTTCTTTTAGCGGGGATATTCTACTCAGTAACTCAAGATTAAGTTTGCTTCCCTCGTGACAGAGCCCACAATGAACGGAATCAGATACCTAAGGTACTATATCCCCGAATCAATATGTCCCAGGTCAGATCCATATACGTTTAAAATTCTGCGAAATTCGCTGTGAAACTACGTCTGACACGTTTATGCAAGTTTATGCATCCTGGTTTCATTATAAACACAGTACCGTGAGCAAATGGCACTGATCTACTTTATCTCTAAAGGAATATGTCCTGAGTCAGTTGATATATGTTTAGAGGTTGAGCTGAAAACGGTGATCTACGTTGTTGTTCGTGCTTCGTTGGCACTATTTATACAAGAATCATGTAAACAATGAACAGTCGATAACTTCCTGAAATAAGAACGATTCTGGATTACTTTTGTGGGTTTCTGATCCTCTCACTACAACCCATCCTTCCCTACCCCCACTAGCAAATCGCCCTTGATACTACCGTTGCGTGTGCGCATCCACTAGTCACTTTTTTGATGTGTTGAATTACTATTCGATTTTTCGCCGTAACGCCAACTAAACTTGCATAGTTGGTATGACTGCATCTGAGTGATCGACTTTGCTCTCTAATAACTTTTGAGAGCACAAATTCTGCTACAGTACCAACCGTAGTTTCGCACGTTTCAGCTCTCCCTTTTTCCATGCATCACCTCGATTTCGACTTCTTAAAGTTAATTTGCAGGTTACATATGTCCAAGTTTATCAATAGCTACGGCTTATGCATCAAAACAATGTGTCATTTTCGAGCTTAGCTAGTTGAATAGTAAGAGAGCAGCATATTCGTAGAAACATGCGGGTTCAACTAACCTCACATGCACTGCGTTTTTGATCAGGAAGTTTGATGAGATCGGCTCTTTTCTTCGCCTAAATAAAACATTGTCATGTTTTACAATGATAAAAAAATTGGCTGAAGCAAATCGCCAAACACTTTTAAAAGACAATGAATAGAAGTTTTTCTAAAGAAAATGTGTATTCGATGATTGTAATATTTCAGCCAAAGTTCCGCATTTAGTGTGGAAATCCCAGAAAATCATCAAATCGCTTAACGTAATACATAAGCAATCGTTCCAATGATCGCCAGGCTGCAGTTGGCATTTCTCACGCCACAGTACATAAACTAATTAGAGGTATTTGTGAAGGGGAAATTAGCAGGAGTGTATGAAATTATAGAATATAGTGGCTCAGCAAGAATTGACCTTTTTAGACGAATGTCCCCTAGCGGATGCTGAACGATGAGAGGCCGATTTGCCGCTACGATCCATCGTTCCTTCCTTACTGGACGACCCTTTCTTCGAACACTCTGAGGATTTGGCCGACTTCGATGATGATATACCAGACTTACCCTTGACCTTCTTCTTGCTCTTGCTCTTGCTACTCTACAAGCACTTGACTTACCCGATTTCGAGTGGCCCTTTCCCGAAGGGCGTTCTTTCGACTTACTCTGAAAATTAATTTCATCTTCGCGATTTCAGGGGTAATGAGATGGACAGTATCAAACTAATCTTTGTCTCATTACACATCTATGCACACTCTGAAGGTACTCTTCTATAAATTTTTATCATAAGAAAAGAGTGAGGGTTATGTAAATAAACCACTACATTCATCGTGGAAGTTTTGCTCTGATGGCATTAGGTGCCGAAACATTGAGAAAAAACTGCTTTTTGCATATTCTCATATATGTTAGAGACAGCTTAACATATCACTAATTTAAGGGCTATTCGTAGGGACAAACAGTCATCCACGGTTCAGAAGAGGAACGGTTAACTAAACAGGATATCTTCAAGATAGAAGACAATGAAAGAACTTGTTAAACATCGTCATGATTACAGACATGAAGAGAAAAAGTGCTTCTTTCGTGGTTGTTGATTTTCACGCTGAAACAATCTTACAGGCCAAAATTTCATGATCTTAGCCGCTAACTTTCATATGTTTTACATGTCAAATTTTCGCTAGTATCCTTAGAAATGAATAAGCAGTCGTTTCATGCAAAAGAATATAACCTTAGAGGGTTGCTCCTTCTTGGGGCGCGAGTCACCACCACATCCGAAGAGAACAATCGCGATAAGTACGAACGGGAGCGCAATTGTTTGGAACACTTCGAGCAACTGCAACAGCATCTCAGAACGGATTTTCGCTTCCACTTCTTAACGAGCTCCTTCGATATCCTCAACCGAGCAGCTGATGTCCTTCAACTAAAACTGGTGCTAGTGCTAGTTGAGGCATCTTTTATCTAGTGACTTTATGCATATTCATTATAGCGTTTAAAGGAGGCGAATAATTTGCATATGCTATTCCAAGCCAATTTACAAATGGAACATGCTTTTATGGAAGCATGTTTACAGCGCATTTTATAGTTTAAGGGTTTTGGAAAAATTTCATTGTGACTTCTTGAAGCAGTTCAATTAGAGGGTCGATGAAGGTGCAACTTCGAGTCTGAAGTTCCTGAAGTGCTTGGAGCATCGCCTAGAATGAGACTATAAAAGAAAGTCATCCATCTGCGTTTCTCTGTCACACACACGCGTTCTTTGATTGCTCATCTTTATATCGGTGGCATCTGCTTCTTACCTTGTGATGTCTCATAATCTCACAGATCCATATACCTCCGCTTCCTCTCTGATAAAAGCTGAAGTGATATGCACCATTTGTATCGTAATATATAAGCAACATTTCATCGAAGAGAGCAAATATTTCAGGAGTCGAAGGAACCGAATCCTGTAGCATGAAGTGCACTTAATGCACTCGAACTGGCGACAGTCCTATTTCCTTCTCATTAAACATCTGAGCAAAAATTCCACTTGTCACCGATAACAATACATCATTTAACTTACGATAACTGAAAAGCGTTTACCGTAATTGCGTGCAAACTTCCTACTTGTTTTGCTATAAATACGTTAGTAAAACGAAATAATCAGTGCAAAAATAAACAATAGCGCATAAATATGACTAAAATATAGCTTTTTTATTTCTAAGCAGTTTTATTCCCTGTTATTAATATTCTTACTGTAGAGGAGCAACTGCATCAAATAACAATTCCAATGCGAGGTTGATAATACTTCAAGGCCATGTAGAAGTGATATGTCGGAGGCGTTTAGTGTTCAAATATATCGCGATCTCCTTTATCACCATCTATTTTGCAATTTTACAATAATTAATTTGCTATGGGAATTTGGTCTGTTGGGTCTACTCTGAATTGCAGGGATTCGAGATGAGGAAGAAATTTGTGTCGTCAGCTAAAGAGTGGGTAATAAACATGGTCGATTGATGGTGGCGAAGCGTTTTATGCTGAAAGGATCATGAACGGGATCGGTTAATGCTGGGGAGTAACGCCCACCAGCACAGCATTGATGACTTTCGTAAGCCACTTTCCGCGAACATCCGGTCTTTCTTCATGTATTCTTTACATGTGACATTTGAGGAGTCGTGAGCTTATCTCCACTCCATGCCGCTTTCATCCCGCAAAATTTCTTTACACTTTGGTTTCATCGGGATGGGGTGAAGGAAGGAGGTCGCTTGCCTGTTGGTTGATTAGTCACTTTTTTAAACTTCTGATATTCGAATCTGTACTTTTTCTAGCGACTTTCCCGAATAAATTGCATGCCCATATCTTAAACAAACAAAAAGTGTTAGGACCTTGATAAAGCAATCTATAATCATTTTACTATGACATTAGTACGCTATCTTTTTTTTACATTTCACTATTTATGTGTTATGGGCGTGTAGAAAGGGAATTGTTCCAGAAAACGCATATTTATGTCGTTGCGAATCGGAAGCCTTATTTCCCAAGTGTGGCAGCAATATTGGTAGACATGTTTAAGTATTTGACGATACCATGTTCTATGTGTTCATGCTGTTATATATGCAAACATCAAACGATTCAAAAAAGATTTATAAGAATACAATACAAAATGAGGATAAACATTAAAGGCACAAAAACTGCTCATATATTTGCATACTACTTTGTCAGACCCAGTGCCATGGCCATTCCAGCTGACGAAGGAACACCACAAATTTTGCGCTGAACACTACTTTTAATGACTTTGGGAAATTTTTTATAGTATAGTAGTGGAGGCGGTCATTGTCTAATGTCTAGGGCAGGCATGGACTTTGGGATAAACAAAGCTCATGCAAGCAAATGATTCGAGATAAGCAACGAATTTTTGAAAACATGGAAGCATTTATCACCATGAGGATCCACGATCATCATACGTTAAGCTCGAAACTGATTAAACTGAGAGATATCAATGCCATGAGAGGTGATCGACTATGTGGCAAAGCGTTGAAAAATTTGACTGATTTGATCACCATTATCACTAATGTTTGCGGGAACTCCTGAAAGGAAGAGGTATTGGCCTCAAAGTTATAAAATGGGATTAACAAAGTTTGACAAGTTCATAGTAAAGCAGTAATGAACAAACTACTACAAGTTGCGGTTAAATAAACTCATCGATTTTGAATTCCAACGACGAAAAAGCACAATTACGATTGTTCGTAGAAAATGCTTCGTTACGGTCGTGATTGCAATCGCGTAAACTTCTCTTCCATGCGTTGCAGAGACGAACGTAGAAAAGACATTGTCGATTCGAAACGTTGAAATATAACAAGCGCTAAATCCACGCTATTTTACGTTGACTATGAAAAGATCCAACACTATCGATACTTGCTGGTCGATCACGATTCTCCTTCCAGACAGAAGCTCTCTCAGCTTTTCGTTGTTCCTCTAGTTGTTCATCCCATAATCGAAGTGCCCTGTTGAAATTTTCATTTAATTTTATAGGAACAACACCTTCGATGTTCTAAAGATAATTTAATGCGTTCTTTAGCGGTATTCTATGATATTGCATTATATATTGTAGTGCCATCGCTTGACAAGAATGCTGCCCATCGGCATTGAAAATAAGTACCTGCAAGAAACTCTTTGTAGTAATGAGCGAACGATGTCTTGTTATTGTGATCTTTGCAACTATGCATGGCAGATTCATGGAAACTATGAAGCGAATTCCAAAATTTTGGAAATCGAAGTCGTTGTAAGTGAGTGAATAATTTGCCAAAACGACAAAATCGTCGATGCCGAATTTGCTAACAAATTGAGCAAAGGAATTTCGGGAGGTGCCGCTATTATTTTACTTCTTTATGGATAGCACTTCTACGAAAATGCTTCTGCAAACTGATTGTCGATGGAGGAAGCGGAAAGAATAGCGAACAGATCGAGACTGGTAAGAAGCGTTTGCGCAGCTCGCTCTTCCGCCACCGGACTAGGCAAAAAAGTTGAATGAGGGGCAACATTTCTTCTGGAAACATGCCTAATAAGCAGTGAGATTATCAAGAATAACCCACGCAAGTTTTTTAGTCGAACTGCTGCTGTTTATTTTGCTTTATTTATTTATTTATTTGTTTATTCATTTATTTATTTTTTAAACAATAACGTATTTGATATGTGAACGATGGTGTCAAAAAATGGCATCAACCGTGGTATACACCACTACGGGAATGACTCTGATTTTTTGCAAGAATTGACAACAGTGATTAATACTGTTATCATTCCTATCATAAAATAAGAGAAATGGGGCGGCATTTGAAATGCAAAGTTTTCGAAGGTTGCATTCGCCATATCCTATCGAAACCCCAATATCTTGATGATGTATCTCATCCACTGCAACCGAGTTTTTACTGTATGCAAATTTCCACAATCTGCATTATGTATGCTTGCGCAAGTTATCAAGTTTATTTGCGTAATACTGTGAAACGAGCTGCATTGCAATTTCGACAATATAACAATAGATAAAAGGTGAAATGCGTCGCAATTCGCAAAAAAAATATCCTCGAAAGCCAAAATTTTTTGAGTGCCCAACCCAAAATTTTATACCACATGTGTTCCAATCAACTGGAAGATCCAGGGCCATTTATAAAATTGTAGATAAAATAAGTGGGAAAATGTGTTCTTGACGGCAAGCAGATGAAATTTTGCAGAAATATTATGGATGTTGATCCGTAATTTATGTGGCATTTCCCTGTAAAGATGACAATGCGAAACGTGCAGCGAAATCTTTAAAATTCTATCATTGAGTTACATATTTCATACCTACGTAACGGCGCAGTATCGTACCACACTAGTTCCGGGCAGATATTGATTACTCAGGCGTCTTTAACTTATTTTATTATTTTTAAATCTTGATAAGTTTAGACGGATAAATTTTGATTAATATACTCTTGATGATAAGAAAGATTGAGCACAGTCAAATGCTTACGTTGGCACCTTTAGATCGAGCTTCCGCGACAAAACGATTAACTGCGGCGAATTTCATCAACGTTTGCTTGATTAATTTGATATAATTGCTCAAACCTTAGTGGATTGTTAGGTAACGTTTGCTTAGGTGATAGTGTTTGCTTAGGTAAAATTATGACACTAGGTTTTAAATATTCCTAAATTTTTATCACAAAACTTCGCCATCGTTTTTGGTATTCGATCAATCACCACTTCCTTATAATTGGAAAATTTCAAACTAACTGATGGCATCTTTCAATGTTGCATCACCTTTTTTTGGGAAAGCTTAATAGAAACGCTTGGAATATCAACAATGGATGTTTTTCTGAATGAAGGACTTTCACTGATGGCACACCTCCAGCAAAATCAAACAACGTAGGTAAATTAATGAGCTTTAAAAATAATGCTCGAAACGATCCCTGTAGGATATTATGTAGATATTGTTTGACCTCATGATGCAAAGTTCTTTCTGATATATCCCCCAAGGCCAATTTTTGCGATTATCGTTGCATTGAAATGATATTTAGGGAAGTGCTTTTTTTCCCTACAAGAAACTGCTTTTTTCCATACAGAAAACGGCTTTTTTTCCTCCTAACTCATTATCGAAGGTCTAATCTCATGAACACTGCATCATAGTAACAATAGTTATGAGGCGTCTTCAGACTTTAGTAGCACCTCAAAAACGGTGACACTTTTAATGCTGCTGGCATACAGTCAGTGACTGCGGAGACGATTTAGTGAAAGGGAGGTACATGAGATTGGGGAGGGTAAGAGGGAGGACAGAGCATGAGGATCTGATTCCGCAATATCTGCTTCACTTACAGGACGGGCGTAATTTGCAAACAAACTTTTGTCCTTGGGTACTAGAAGCCGTTTGACTTCCATCACCGAGAAGGGAGTGAAGATTTCAGACAGCAGAGGACAGTGGAGTCGAGGAGGACGAATCGATCGTCGTATGCCTTCCGGAACCAGTTTGGGTCTGATGTACGCGTAGAAAAGCTCGCTTGGAATCTTCAGTTGAAATACGCGGATGGACAAGAAGATACTTCTCATGTCGATGTTTTCGATGGGTAAGAAACGTAAGAGAGACTACTTAAGAGGGATATAGCGAAGCCGATTATGATGATGTATTGGGTAATTGTAATGATTTTCTCACTCCAAATTGTGCCATATGAATATTAGCTAGTTTGAGTAAAGTCACAATAACATACCTGGGCAGTGGCCTCTTTCTCGATGTCAATGGAACGTTCGATTGGACGATCAAATTGGCTATTCCCACAATTACAAGCCATTGTATTCTTCTTCCGGAGAGTTTCGATACCGGTTAAATTCTGCAAGGCGAATATACTTTAAAGCAGTTCTTACTAGAGTTGTATGAGGCGTATAATGAATGATTTCAGGTGGTACGGAAAAGTACTCGTATTCAATCTAATGGTTCGCTCGTTGCTGCTGAGTTTTTCTAGGTTTTTGCTAGGCGAAATTGACTGAATAAATCGTTGACTCAAAATCGGACATCGGCAACCGAAGGCGAATGATGTTCCAGTGCCAAAGAATGTTCTCATTGTTCTATGGGCAGCAGTGAAAGCCATCGTCGATCTTGAAAAACTTACTGCAGCTCATTCTGAAACAATGATTGAAATGTTCCGCTGTCGATTCGTCAAAAGCAGCAGGCATTGCTTAGAAATAGGAATTTTAAAAATGAAAGTTAATTGGATGATGTTGAAACCACAGTAGACTTAACGGTGATAAAAGATCTACACCATTTCATATTTTGCATGCGTTATTTGTCTGCATAAAAACCCTTGAGGGTTTATTTCTAGAGTATTGGAGTTGTTGATTCACTTCACAGAAAACGGTGATGCGCTTTTTAAGGCTTTGTTTATCCAATTCGTTTTCTATTTAAGGCTTTAGAGATACATGTAAATAATGATTATTTGCACTTCTATTATTATTTCAGACCGTGCAATTTTTAAACAAGGGAATTGGAGGGTCCCTGAATATTTGCGAGTTTGTTAGGTGAGCTTACATCGAGATGAACGTTTGCATTAAACATCGTTGGGTACCACATAAACGAGGAATCGCAGCGCTCACAAATGAAGCCATCTGGCTATACTTCAGGCAGCATCTGTTTTGCTGATATAATGCCACTAATCCTAATCTGACATCGTTCTTCGTGTAGGCACATTACCTCCCCCCCCCTCCCTCCTTCCCCTCATTGGAGAATGAAATGAAAGCAATTGACTTGTCCGTGTATGTGGTGCCTCATTATTCTACTGCATGGAGGCATGTTTGAGGTCAACACTGATCTTCTTATACCAGTTTCGTTGAAGACCTTTCTTGTGCTTTTCGTTCTTCAGCCACATCCAACTAACATCACACGTTATAATTTCTGCTACCCATGGTTTTAGCCATGTGCATTCAATTTCAGGATATCCTGGTAAGTGAGAAAGAATGTGCATGAGTCAGGGACGACAACCACTTTTCGCCGGCAGAGGTAATCAATTTCCGTTGTCTTGCAGTGAAGGATTGCCGTAGTAAAAAAAAAAAGAAAAAAAAAAGTTGTTATGGAAATTCCATTGGGCTGGCATCAACAAAGTTGTTGCAAACTTTCGCTCACGAAAGGAAATGTGTGCACTCGTCGACGTTAACTTTGTTGGCATTTCATACAGGTTTATTACCTGGCCAATTTTCTTTTCAAGAATTTTGTCCAGTATTCTGATTGAAATAAATACATTCGATAACGAAATAATGTGCTGTAAAAATTTGTCTCTGCGAATAGGAATGTACACTTTTACAGTGACAAGAGATTTTCATAAAATTGAGTCCTTCGTAAAGAAAGGAAAACGAATTTACGAGCAAATACCCAATTTTGTTTGAGCAGATTGTGTGTCAATTGGTTGCTGCCTCGATAGAGCCGCATGAGAGGAATTCCAATACTCGATAATACGGTGGATTCCTGCTCGGACTGACACTTTTATCGGATCGTAGCACTCGTGACAATTCACAAATCCCTGCTTCCATCGATTGCATGTAATTGCTCTGTACTAGCTCATTGCCGTGGTCCTTGTCGTTGCATTTTTATTTGCTACATGAACGAGTTCCATCCACCAAAGGAGCAGGCTTGACCTACAGCATAGTATATTCCACTCTTACGTTGCACTCAAAGGTATACATTCCACTTATATACAATGCAATCTGCTTCACACTGCATGGTCTATTCCACAGAACACTTATAGAGGAAAGTATTATGCTGCTATCGAGGTGCTTTACAGAACGACTAACTTAACTTAGCCATATAGCTGTGGCGGCATATCTCTGTCGTTTGGATAGATTTACCACCAGTAAACGATGGAGCAAAAAAGGACCAATGATAGATCATCACCAGAAAAAAAGCATCTGATTTTGATTGATTACGGCGAAATTGCTGCACACTTAAAACTGATGCAAACTGAAGATGAGGTGAATGATTGGGGCCTCGGCAACAAACAGAATGTTGTCAGTTGAAGCGTTCGGAAAGAACATTCTCAAAGAAAACTCGAAATTCCTGCAATCCTTATGCATGGTTTTGTCCACAACACTGCTTTGCCGTAGTTCATCTCAAATCCACGAGATCTTAATTCACAGTAATTGGAACGTCCGGTTCCAGGTGTCGCGGACTAATGTGCACCTAGATTATATATATATATATATATATATATATATATATATATATATATATATATATATATATATATATAA
>QEWY01001622.1:126813-139049 GCA_006503575.1 Baylisascaris schroederi
AGGCTTCATTTTTGCCATGCTTATAATGCCCATACCAAGCACGGATTTTATAAGTGTATTGAGGAGGGCAATAAAAGTTACGCGAAAACTGGAACCGAGGAAACAATGGAGAGGAACCCAGTCGTTTTTTTTTTCTTTTCTTAGCAATTTTTTCCATACTGGTGACGGCGATTGCTTCTGGCGCACCAGCCTGCGTCTGTAATTTTGGCGTACAGTAGAATTTGGTAATCCATGCTTCTCGAAGTTAGAGTAATGGAATTTGGCCGACATCAAATACGCCACAGGTTGCAGTTTGCCTCATCATTAATGTTGATTCATCAGCATCAAAAGCAGTCGTAGATATCCAAATATTCTAGAAATCTTCACAGATCTTTATAGTGAGCTGGTTGGGATTTGAATGAATATCGCTTCATCTCATCCTGTAAGTTGTTCTTCTTGCTTGAATTTATATAGTGATTTTTGTAGCAAATCCATTATCGTGATAACCACTATTCCAGCTTCGAATATTTCAGGTATTATAAATTTCACCTTAATCCCCACTACAGGAACACGTCTAATTTCTGGGCTGTCCCCGATAGGACTGCTATTTGGGGGAGGAAATTCAACTGCAGTAGTGGGAGAGTAATTTGTGAAAGTGGACGAGACCTCTTGTTTTCGATCTCTCCTGGTCCACCAGGTGGAACACAGATCGCTCCTTTGTGCAGCAAGCCAAGCATTTGATTTATGATGCACGTTGTCATAAGAAATGGCATCACGAAGTTCCAAGCGCCGAGAAGGCAATCACTCGTATCCAGACTGCAAGAGTGAAAAGTGATTTTCCAATAAGTCTTTTGGAAGATTCCTTAATCATTCGGAGAATATGAGGATTGCTTACGAATTTTACGCAAGCATTTATAGACGGATCAATTCCACCGGAAAAAATGTTCCGTTTTAGGGAATCTTTTACCTTTTTTTTTCGAAATTCAAACAACTCTTCTAACCGATCATATGAAAGTGGAATATTCATCATCCAGCAGTGTCTGTGACATATTTTGCTAATTGTTTTGGTGGAAATATCTGTCGTTATTGCAGTAGTGATGTGAAAAATGTTTTAATAAAGTGCATCATTCATTTCTTTTTTTTTCAGTCGAACTTTCAAAATAAAGAAAGATGATGTTGATTGACAGTAAGAAAGCACAATTTAGACTTCCGCTAGAACGGATCGTAGTGTAAGTCATTTCAATGCCAAATTGTGCACAAAAACAATCGCATTGTAAGATGCAAAATGCTAAAAGAATCGGATTTCAATTTCAATCACAGTTTTAATTACCCAAATTAACTTTAACGGTTGCCGTTTCCATCAATCGGTGCGGTTTTCAGATTCGTTTCAATTCTTTTTCCGCCAACAGACCGACCTTCGCAGTGAGCCTCGCATTCCATCAACAAAATACAACTGCTGCAACGAAAGGAAATTCTCCATCCAAATGCTCAAAACTTTGCAGCTTCCTTCTTCTATTTCTACAGTTTTGTTTTTTAATGCTTCGGTTTCTGTAACATATCTTTGCTTTTTACTAGTCTAAGAGAATCAAAAACAAACGTGTAAAAGAATGCACACTTCTCCTGCTTTTCTCTAAAGCGAATCACTCAGAAAGGAAATTACTGCGCTTCAGAAGCTTAAAAATGTGTAAGAGGAGCCCGATAACCTAATGGCATCAGTGATTCCGAAATGAACAATACTGTTCGACGAATTATACGACGAGCGGCTGCAAAACTGAAGTGAACTGCCCGAAAGCGATGGAAATCACAGATTCCTTCAGCGATTCTATTTAGTTTGGCTATAAATTCGAGAAAACAGGAATAATTGTGAGTGAACTCTTTCTAATGATTGATAAATTTCGTCAAAAAAATTCAGTTTACATGAATTGCAAACACCTCATTCAAGCAGAAAATGTCTGGCACACGTCGAATGTCCAATAGCGAACGGCATATACGAAAATGCTAAACGGCCATCTTAAAAAACTTGCTAGTGAATTCCCTTTCTAAGTATATAGGTGGAAACATATTCACCACAGGTTGGAATGCTTTAGAGTTCCCGTCTTCCTTCGATTTATGTTGCAGTTTGTAAGGTAATTTTATTCATCTGTCAGCTGTATCATTAAGCGGAGTAAAGCAGCACGCCACAAAGTTTCATTAAGAAGTCAAAAGTGGTATGCATTGATTGTAAAAACGCATCTCTTCAAAATCTGTTCAGTTTCTAGAGCCATATCTCATTCTATCAGGATATAGCGATAATACCCAGGCAAGGTACACTAAAGATGCGATATCCTGCAAAACTATGACACGTGTTGAATCAAAATAAGCAGATCTAATGAGCCTGTAAAAACTCTCCTTTGGAAAGATCTTTCCTCGGAGATTAATCAGCCTTGGAGTTCAATTGTGAGTTGTTAGGTAGCTTCCTGCTTCCAGCCGACAGTGATTCTTACAGCGAAAATAACCTCAGATGTGTCTTTATTACAAATATCTACACGTTGCTATTATTACGTACCCACCGAGTTCATAAATGATTGAATACTATTGTTGATGAATTTCCTTCGCAATCGCAATATTGCGAACAATTTTCTTAATTAAATGTGCATTTTTTTGCATTAATTTCGCATTGTTGAAATTGTTGAAATAATTTTCTTTATATGGGAATGTTCCCGTTGCATTCACACATCGACCAACGGCGGCCTCTCTTTCATCGTAAATGGTGTATCGCCGGCGGCATTGAAGCACTTCACATCACCAGCTATCTCACATACCTTTTTCTTCAAAAAAAAAAAAAAATTCATCGTTCTATCTAATTTGATGGCGAATCGAGAACGCTTTCCTCAAAGTGTCAATAAAAATGTTCAAATTCGTTTATCATTTAAGTTTTTTTTTTCCAAAATATATTTTATGAATCGACTCATCGTCGTCCAATAACAAATGAGCACCGACAAATCGCATTTTCAATTCGTCGGCACATTCTTTTTCCATCAATAAACGATGTTTGATGAAACGAAAAAAAAACAAAAAAATTGCACATTTGATTTTCCAATATTTATCGTTCGTTGAGCGAAGTTCTCGAACAACGTTAAACATTCCCATCGACCACACTTAACTTACATATTAATTGACAGTACTTAATCAATGCAGAAATGTGGTTTGCAAAGCGATTTGTATTTCTGATATAGTGATAACAAATATAGTGACAACCAATAATTAGTGATCTGATAGAGTGATAACTGATAAGTAAAGATGTGATGGATTTCGATGAAACAATTGCAGTTAGCTGCAACTAGTGAACTTCCATATCCAAAGTCACAATGGACTCATATCAGCCTTAGAAAAAGCTGAAATGACGAATACCTTGATCTTCTAAGCATCATACCATAAATATGGTGGCCAGCACCACACTGAAATGAGATATGGTAGAAGATTTCACCGGAAACTCGTCAGATCATGCTGAAAGGTGATATAAAAGATTGCGCAAAAAAGTTTTCTTATGTCGATGTGTTTGAGCTAGAAATTGTGATCTTTGCATTTCAATTTTTCTACAGTGAACGAACGAAGAAATTTTTTTTTTGAAAATGGCTTCAAACCTATTCAGCTATTCAGATATTCCACAGTAAAAATTTTACCTTTACATTGCCACAGGTGCTAATGAGCTCTAGGATCGTCGCTCTCTTCCTTTAGCGTTTTCTACATCGTAGAAGGAGAATTGTGCTGATTTTTTGCAACTATTGCGTGTTGTATCATCACGCAAATGTGCGTGCTTAAGCTTGGTAATTTAACAGAGATATTTCAATGTTTCCTCCAACTCGTAAATAACGCTCACACCTTTATGTGAAATTGAAGTCAATTCAAATAGAATTCGGCTCAAATATTTTCACTGCTATCTGCTCGACGATTAAATATGCTGAATATTCGCTACACAAAGACCGATCAATAGAACAAAAATAATTTTTTTTAGAAATAGCTCAAATAAGTAGGATCGGCAGTGGAAAACAATTAAATCAAGCAGTTACATATTAAATACAGTCGAAAACAATCAGCATAAATGTAGTTGTTTAGGGAGTCAGAATGCATCATTCAAAGCGGAAATTGAGTATCTGTAAACAACTCAATTAGAGGTCCATACAGGTGAATTGTCGCTATTTACAGTAGTTGACTATCGTCGATTTGCAGGCTGAAAATGCTAACGAATATGTGGTTCAAAGCTAAAGGCGCCTGAAGTTCCTACAAGTATGAAAGTTTCGCAACTCTACGACCTACCACCCATGTCAATCAGAATGTACTCGATGGTACAGTCAGAGAAACTGTTCAATCCGATGCTGTATCTATGACACACTATAAAAATGAATAAGAAAGCTAGTTTTCCCGGTGATATTTACTTGTATTAGTGGAGTAAAGATACTTCCATACTAAACTCAATATTAGAAGCAATGCAATCGATATATGAGCTCATTTTCGATCAATGCAATACAACAAAACATCAATTATGGTTGACATCAATGTACAACACAGTACAACGATGCACACTATACAAGTTCAAGATGAGAATGATAGAATGAATGAGCGATCAATAAAATGACAAAAAACATTCATATTTAGGCGTTTCTAAATTAACTCCTTACAGTTGGCAATAAATAATTAGCTCATAATTTAGACGATAAAGTTCGTTTTTCAACGTGAAAAAATTTACGAAATTCGTTAATGAATTTAGCAGGATCTATGTTTTCTTAGCTTCACATACTCACCAAATTCACTGAACTGATCAATGAGTATAACGAGGAGATACATTACCGAGTTAAGGTTGAATATATAGTATTCACGGTTATGAGTCTTTTATAGGTATAGGATCATCATGTGCAACAATGGCAAATGTCACACTCCATTACGCTTGAAATCGTCTCAATCGAAAAATGCAGTCACTCTCTCCATAAAGCCACCTTCAACTACCGCTTAATTTGGAACGGGTTAGTAGAGGTGATGTCAATGGCAATGTAAAATAAGTTTTTCCACTTCTCGATTAATAGTGCACTAGAAAAGCGTATGCTATATTTTCTGAATAAAGAGCAGCTGCATTGCTTTGAAGGTTGCTTTAAAGAACAGATGAAAGATGTGTTTCCTTTTTTTCTGCGATAACTGATCCATATTGATGAGTGAACGAGCTTGTTGCTGGCCCTCCTAAATCATCTTCCAAACTGAAGTGAAACCTCCAGCTTCGCATTAATACTTCATAGAGTTTGAAGTAAGTTTTTTATGTGCTTATTAAGGATTCATTTGCATAAATTGCAGCTATCAAGCAACAAAGAAGTGGCAAGCAAAATGCCAATCAATAACCAAATGCTATCATGTGCTGATCTATTCATGGACATGCGAAAATAAGAGTGCGAATGAACCGGCGATAAATGGATGATGCATAAGTAAATGGAACTGCATTGGCGACAGCTGGTTGTGGATAGGTTTAACGCCAGACAAAAGCAATAGCCTCGCCTTCCTTAACTAATAAAAACGGATGTGCAAGGAAGAGAAGTGGTCGCTAAGATATCCGTCATCATAGATTGCCCGCTGAAATATAGGTAAAATTCCAAAAGCATTCCTCTCTTGGAAATATGGCGCATGCTACTCTCACACAAATCAAGAGAATATTGTTCGTGCAAATTCTCCAAACGATTTTATGCCACGATTCTTATTGCTCCTATAGCAGGCAATATATGCAATTTCTGAGCAAAATTCAGCTCGCATTTGTCTAAACTGCATTGACTGCCATCTGTTTCCTTTTTGGTTTTATTTCAGAGCTTCAAACTTAGTGGTTGAACACAAAAAAATGGCCGTTTTCTCAATGGGTCAGTGAGAAATTATTTATAATACGTTGTCACTGAAATTTTTATGAATCTGACAATTCAATATTTGAGCTGCGTGAAGGTATCGATTTAAGATTTGGCACTCAATACGCGCCGAACATATAGCTGGCACAGGTGCACAACAACTTTCAGGAGGTTCGAACGGATAGTATCCAAGTGAGACTGTGGGATGTGTATGAAACGTCGGCAACAACGGCATCTGAAAGTCTGCAATGCATCGGGGAAGCTGCAAAAATCAACATAAAAGCAGCACATTCTGATAAATCAACCTACTGGAAAACATGCAGAAAGTCATCACGAATATGCGCCTCCTGCTTTTCCGAGTGGATTCTTCCAAATGGATTTTCATGTATTAAAGATAAGCAAGCAGAAATTTTATGAATCTAACAATTTCTAATTCAATAGAGCTATTTTACGAGCGATACAGCTGTTCCACTAGTCGAGCATTCCTTAAATCCAATGGTTTCAATTTTAATTTGGCTTTGGAATTTGCAAGCCCAGGGGAGACTGTGAAGTTTCATCGCTTGGCACAAAAATGCGAAGAGTTTGTTCGTCTGATTTATTAATGGCAAATCCGAAAGGAAGGTTCAGGTATTTTGAGTTGCTGAGGAAGGAGACAACCCATACTTCTCACCGGTAAAATTTGTAACGCAAAAGAGCACTTCGATAAATGAGAACGAATCCCTCAGCTATGTTGAGTCACTGTTAAAACTCATCTTGGTTATGGCGAGCTTTGCTGAAATAACCTTTCAAAAAACTCGTAATAACCACAAGGTTAGATTGGTGGCCGAAAACCTTCGGACCGAAAAACCAGAAAGGCTTGTTTGTTCGCACGTAGGGATGAAGTATCCAGCGTCGAAAAAGAACTCAAGAAATCAAAATCCACCATACGAAAAGATGTACTGCTAAATGGATTAGGCTTCGGGATATTCTCAACGAATTAACCAATGAATTAGGCTCGCAAAAGAACATAGAAGCGTCGGCGAATGGCTGTTAGTCGCTTGTGCGTTTTGAACGCTTTGTTTTCATCATTGAAGTCACATTAAAGTTGTCTCATGAAAGCTAGAGATGGTTAGGAAGCAAATATTTTTTTCGGAATACAACAAGTCTCGATGGAAATGGTGATCTCAAATGCTCGATAGATTTCCATCTATTTCGACTTACCCAAGTGCGCATTCGTTTGAAAAGATTGCCCTTGGTCTTCCCAAACTAATATTTGTATCGTTCTATAGCGTGTGAATTGACAGACGCTCCACTTCAGTGAAATCCACAATCACCGTATGCGAAATATCGAGAGAAACCCTTTCATTCCTTGACTATGTAAATGTTTGTTGCATTTTGTTCAGTTTGTTCTAATCTACGTATTGTGCGTTGAAGCGCAAATTTACAAAGAAGAAAAAAACAAACGAAAAAAAATTTACGGCATCGGTGAGAGTGGGAACGTTGGAATTCGACCAACGACTTACGACATCGTGCACGTCGATTACTGAACCACACCTGAATGCATTTGATTTCTCTCCTTTATTTACTTGAATATTAGTCATATCGCTTGCATCGAATTTAGTCATCTAAAAATTCTACATATTAAGAGGCAAATTCATGCTCATCTGTATTTCAACGACTATTCGAAGCACTTCTACAAGGCATCATTACAAAATGAAACATCCGTGAGTATATAACTTGCACGTTGTCCTAGTGCAGTTGGCAACTGGCTTCGTACATAAGGCCATACTGAACAGTGGTTTTTGTAGGGACTAGAATTCGGGTTTGGTCATGAAAACAAAAAGTATAACATGTTTTTCCTAAGGTTTTAAAACGAAACCTCAGGGAAAGGTTCTGGAGAGGAAGTAGAGGCATGAAACCTTTGAGTGCTATGGCGAATGGAGGAAGGAAGAAAGCAGGAGGTGGAGAATGGAAGGAGAATGGGAACAAGCAAGATATTACATCTTGAACAGCAATAAAGGAAACAGACCAGGCCAGGGAAATTACATCCGGACCGAAATGGTCTGGATGAGATATTCCAAGCAGCACAGACACATTCTTAAAGAAGGAAGTTTTTCACTGTAGTGATTACATGATCCCAATTTAAGCGAAAGAATTCGCTAAAAAGAGTTGAGAAGACATATAAGCGGTCACATAAGTGCAAATCAGTAATAACTGAAAAAAGCCACATTAATATGCCGCCTCCTCAACCAGCTGATAAAATATTTTCAAAAATGCATCGGTGTATTGCATGTACTGATTTTGACTTCAGTGTTTTTGTACAAATTCTGTTCCATTCTATCAGTAATTTCAACCTTACTTCTCTTGGCTCTACTTTAGAGACTTTGATATTTTTTCTACATATGACATTTTGTCTTGCTCTGGCAAATTTCAATTTTCAAGGCCTATTTTGACCAGATTTTGACCGAATTGACCGGACAGTATTGACCACGTATATTCATTCTCTCATGTGCATTTCCGTACATGCATTCCCACATATGTGCATCGTTACGTATTCTTGTCTTTATTTATCAGCTTTGACGTATATATGTATTTCTTTTTGCGCTCGCATATATTTTCGCCGGTAGGTGTTTGTTATCGCATTTGTGCCTGAACGTATGTATATACATCTGAATGCTTAAGTTTGTGTCAACCTAGCCTATACCTTCGACTGTGTCACAGAAACGGGCTGCGAAACCCTAAAACTTAAGTGCACCTCTATACGTAGGTCCAGGTGAGCCAAAGATTTCCATAATTCAAGGCATTTTACAATTAATCGCGTTGCACAACGTCCAAAAAGCGAATCTTCTATAAACGGTTTGCACGATCTGCTGATTTCGATAATGCAATACTCTATTATTACGCTTATACTATGCTTTTCAACGTCAACTTAGAAAACGAGTTCTATTGATGAGCGCACTTGCAAAAGTGCTCCGGCAGGTTGTTGCACTTGCCTAGGCAGATTTCTTTAATCAGATTTGCAATGCATATGATGTCTTGATTGCGATCACTATACGTATATGTATGTGTCTGTCTATTTTATAGTTTGAACATCCCGATCACTCAAATAAGGGCAATAAAATTTGATGAGTCAAACTATAGCAATATGTACTTAAAGAACTTTAAAGTTGATGAATCAGTCTCGAAAGGCAAAGTGAAAAGTTGATATGCATTCTACAGTTCTGTAGGTCACATTATGCATCGGTCGGATCGGAAGACCAAATCTTTGGAGAGACTTTGAATGAGGTCATCTGCACTGAAATGCTTGTAGGTTATCACGCATGGCGCGTCATTCATTGGCAGGGTACAATACCGGTTGGTTTTGCGTTTTGCTATTCATTTGCTTTCCTTCAATTATGTCATTCATTTCACATTCTTACTGAATCAACCGCAGTCATCTAATAGTCGAATATTCTCAAGTTCCCTGCAATCACATAGACTCTCTCGACAAGGAGAGCAAGATGATCACTCGATAGCTCCCTTCACGAATTACTGCCCCTCGGCCAGTTTGTCAATCAATACCTCCCTTCCCCTCCTCTACCACACAGAATCGGGTGCGTTAATCTCTTCAACTTTCAGTCTTCAACCTCTCCTGCGAAACAACAGTCGTAGTCATGTCCTAGGCAACACCACCGAATTTTATCGATAGAGTCTATGTGATTCGTGTGCTAGACCCCATACACTTCTGTTTTTATCGATGTGCATGGGTTTTCACCTCTACTTTATCTGTGTTTTCTATATCTACAGATAGATAGGTTTTTACTGTATTTTGCTTTCTTCAAGCTTCGTGGCAATTGCGATTCGTTCGCGAAACTCTTGATCAGGATGGGTGTTTGCCTTGAACGCCGCCTAGAGTACCTCGAGCTGAATTTATATATGTAAGTCTACAGCAAGAGTTCAATTTCTAATTCACTTATTCTTTTTTGGAAAATATTTGTTTATTTCAACGTTACAAAGTTGCAAAATATCCAAAAATTATCTAAGCGTGAATAGCAAAAAAAAGGTAACGTCTGCTAAGCAACACTCTGAGCAAGGAAAGATATTCAATCCGCGTGAATAGACATTCAATCCGGTTGAATAGGTATAGAACGATGAATTGCTCTGCTGAAACGTGTATTGGTGAGCAGAAAAAAAATCTATTAAAATGCTCTCATTGAAGGGAAATTTACTACTAAAGTGGGCAAAAATCATTGCATCCAAGCAATTTTGAGCCAATAATCTGTAGGTATTCTTATTTTTTCTCCGCCAAAATAAAGGTTCCCGAGCAAAAATTCTTACCAAGAAGAATTAATTCAATGAATTGCGTCGGAATAAAATTACGATTATTCATTTAATCGTTATAGTGGATTTTGAATTATTTTATTTTAATTTTCAATTTTTTCAGCAAAAATAAAAAATTTCAAAGTTTCAATTTATTCATAAAAATTTTCCAGTTTCAAATATCAAATTATTAGTTCATGTTGCTACATCGTTGTAGTAACTTTTGATTTACTGCAACTGATCTATCAATTTCTATTCCTTTTTTTTGATAAAAATTTCTACCAAAATGGAAATTACCCTCAAAGAATTTTTTTTTTACTTTTTAAGAAATCGTCTCATAAACTCCATAAAAAATATAATCACAACAAATCACAACGCAATAAATAAATCCAAAACTATTATCAAAATATATTCTTCGATATGTTTATATATGGAACTTAATACAGATTATCGACTTGAATTCACCTATGTATCTGAATGTACTGCAACAAGCGAAGTGAAACTCAATCCTTAATATAAGCAGGAACGAATCACCTCCCAAGTCGACTACATAAGAGAGCTCACTAACACTTCATACATTCCAAAGAGAAGGTTTATTTCAACAAGCGATGGTTTGTTAAGCTTAGACGAAAAGAATGAGTCGTGATATTTTTCTCGAAAGAAAAAAAAAACAAAGTTGTTGCCTCATCATAGAAAATATTGAGAGTGAAATCTGATAGGAGAAAACGGTCCGAATGAGCAGAGATTTTCTTTGAAACACTGATTGCTGCTATCTTATATTGCAAATGCCTAGTTTGGTAATTAGTTGAAGCTTGTTATTAGCTATATATAATTAAATTTAATCAACTATAATGAACGGAATAAATTGAGTTTCTTATTGAAGTAGAATATTAATAGCGGAAAGCGTATATAATGCCATAGTACTTATTGCATTTTTCTATTTGTTATTCTTATCAATAAGAAGTAGGTTAAAGAAGACAATTTATGAAAGTATATTAGTAACAATAAAAATGATTCATAATCATCATATTTTGCAATTGTTTTAATATAAGCACTAATTATATCTATTTCACATGGAAATATTTCAGTTTTGAATTAATTTTTCGCTGAAATTTGATCATATTTTATGAATTCAGAACATAATGATAAAACAATTGCAACGATTTGGAATTTTATTATAAGCTAAAGAAAGGTTCAGAGTGATGTTAGACATGAGGTGAGTGGAAACAGAGAAAAATGCCCAGCAAGGGTTCCATATTTATGGTTGGCAATTGTAAGAAGGTAGTAGTAAATCGATGCAAATGGTAGTGCTTATAGCAATAGCTTAAAGCATTCGTTAAGCGTCGAAATTGCACACAATTTGTACTCATCGTCAACAACACTGATATCAAATATACATTTAAATAAACATCAAGATATCTGCATCGAACTATGGAACGAACAAATCGCTAATATTATGCAACACAGATAAATCCTTTAGAGACTCACTGCATTTCTTATAAACGACTTAATATGACCGGCAATTTGAAGTGTTTTTAGATTTATACATATTGCAATAACCATTTTTATGCGCTTTTGCAACGTGTAATTGCAAAACAAAGCCACGTAATATCCATGCTCACATATAGTTGGATCTGTCTACAGGCATTGCGGTTGTTTCAACTCGCAACTGCTAAAATTAGAGCTGAAAAATTCTATACAGCAGAATATTAGCTATTCAATTTGATACATCAAATTCGAAAGGAGTTAAAGGTATCCAAGGATGCATAGATATTTGCATACATATTGCAATTAACAAAGTTATTCTAACAGACCGGTCTTCCTTTATTTTGAGCATTTGATTTTGAATAGCTATCGCTTTACATAACATGTAAACACATTATTGGATCCACTCTATTATTTTTTGGCAATTCATTCGGTTGGCCTGTTTAGGGATGAGAATTGCAACGAGGGAATACAAACCTTGTCTATCCTTTTGAGGAGAGAATGAGGAATAAATTCAAATTACAAGAGCAAAGAGGCGAAATTATTCACACTGAAAACTTCTACTTACTAATGCAAACAGCAGATATTGTAAGCAAACAACGAGTTCATCTATGCAATATTATGCAACCAACAATGCAA
>QEWY01001631.1:0-20662 GCA_006503575.1 Baylisascaris schroederi
TATCACTTCTTAAAGTATAATTCAAATATAAACTGATATCGATTTAATATTTATTATTTTTTATTTTTTTAAATCATAGAAACTAAATATTTTACGAAGAAATACTTCATATTAAGCAATTCGAAAGCTTACAGTCCACAAGATGGCTTGCTCTTTACGCATCGAGATCCGTTCAGAATCCTCTATTGTTGGCTCAGTGCTTGCTTCAGAAACCTTAAAAATTCACTCATAAATATCTAAGGTTTGATTCTTCATTAATTTCAGCAGTGACTGTGGTTTGATTCACTTGAAGAGGTGCTGCGTACAGTTAATGCATATTACCATACTTAGTGACGAAACGATTTGATAATAAAAACCTATGGAAAATCGGTGAACTATTCAACCGGCAGAGGCATCTGAATAAAAACAACGGAGGTTATCCTTGAAAAGGATTCTGTTGAAGATCGACCAACGTCTCTTAAGGGTAAAATGAGGCGAAAAAATCCCCGGTTGCAGCAAATGGTAGACACCAAGAAAAAGCGATTTGCTAAGGGGTGAAGGTGACTCCAGATGAGTGGAAAAAGTTGGGAGCTTGCTCCATCTTAAAGACTAGGGTTATTTAAAAACAATTTTAAAAGGATACTTAAACCTAAAGCAATAGTGAATATTTGACTTTCAAAAGTAAATTAAAATTCATCAATATGTTCACCTGTTTATCATCCGGAGCAATCGCATATAACGGTATTCCAAAAAGTGTATCCAAATCAACTGATTCACCAGCACTCAGCATCCGTACAGCGTTATTCGACTGGCATATACTGATTGTTTTTCCATATTTATTCAACGGCTCCTATAAAAAGTTATCTCAATGAGGGAATAAAACTTTTAAAAAAACTCCAAAAAAACTGCAAAATATTCTCTCATTATTATGAAATATTTTAATAAAACAACTGAAATCAGTACCAAAAAACTTGGCTACAATATTAGAGGTAATCAAGTTTAAATATTAAAAAAATGTAACCAGGCAAAACTCCAAGTAGAGTTGAAACTATAAAAATGGACTTTAAAAATCATCAAGAAGAAGATGTTTCCTCTTGAAAGTCGATAGAAATGGAGAAAATGTTTGAAAGTAACTCAGAAACACTGCCTACAAGAAAATACAACAAAATGAAATAAAATCAGTTGACTATTACGAATAGTATATTCAAATTTTAAAAAATTTAAGTCAATTTCTAACTTTATTTCTCTCTCTCCCTCTCTTCCCCTCTCTCTCCCTCCCTCTCTCTACTTTTAAACAAAAAAAACACTATGAAGTGTTTGTTTTATTAACTAAATAATTTTATTTTCATAACTAACCAATTTCTTAGTTTCCGTTGTAGTTGATTTTCTTTTAGCAGAATGTGAACTGATATCACGCCAAAAGGTCTTCAATCGTTCCAATGGAATGCAAAGAGGTGGAAATTGCTCCGATTGACAAATCGATTGCAAAAAATTAAAATCAACCAAACGAGTTATATTTGGAATACAATAGAGATTCGATTGTGATTCAATATCGCTATGTCCTTTATAACTACCACTTTCATTATTCGATACTGAAATATTCAAATTTAATATATGAAAAAATTTATTTTAAGTTAAAAAATGTCTTCTTGATCATAGCTAAAAAGGAAAAACACCAACTATTGGTTCCCTTTAACCTCCCTCCCCCCTCCCCTCCCCCGATGGCCTAAGGTAAGTGCACCATATCCATATAAACAATACGAAAGGCATCTATCAAGAAAAGAATCCGCGATGAATACTTAAAATCATTGGTACCAACATTTTGATGTATATATAAACAAATACGTAAAAAAAATAACCTGTCGGGGTGGAACAGATACTATGGGATTTTCTTTTCATCCCTGATACCAGCGAATCACGTTGACAACAATGGATATCGACCACATTTAACGCCCTATAAATCAATGATCTAAATCGAAAATATTACTATCTTTGCATATCTAAATTAATTGAAAATTTGAAAAAAATTTCATAATGAGAGAAAAATTTTCCCAGATGCATTTTTAAAATTTTTAGGAACCATTTATTTATTATATTTATTTTTTTCAACAAGCATTTGAACGGTATTTGAAAAATTTTTATAAATTTTCACAACTCAAATTCCTTCCTATTACCTAATGAACGCAGTAATTTTACAAACTAACCTCAAGCGACGAATGCAAATCGTTTTGGTGGAATCAATTCGATTCTTTCCCACAAAAGTGAAACCGTTACAACAACAATAGTATAAATCGGTAGCTCTCTGATGAATGTCGCAACCACAACTCACTCCACTTTGCCAACTCCGACACCATTATACGTACCTCTACCAGCTCCTACACCTTTACAAGGATTTTTGCCAACTCCGACACCATTATACGTATCTCTACCAGCTCCTACACCTTTGCAAGGATTTTTGCCAGCTCCAATACCACTCTATCACTTGGAAACATTAAAGTGGTATACAATTTTAGCTAAATAAGAGCATAACGTACCGATAATAATAGATAGAAAGGAATAAGAACCAAGTATTTCCAAAATCGAGATAAGCTCTTCGTGCTCGTGGTTCTGCATGACATCGTAGTGGAACTCTTGAATTTCGTGCACTTATAAACTGAAAATTCAAGAAAACACATTGATTGCATGATATTCTTGCAAAAAAAAAGAGAAATTCAGAATAAAAATTCAGGATGAAACAATGAGAAAAAACAATAAAAATAATTTAAAATTCAGGAAAATACCTAAAAGTACCATCGTAAAAATTAATACCAATAAAATATGCAAATAGATGAATTTATATTACACGATAGTTACACTAAGAGTCCCCATTGTATAGGTCCATCGATGAATTTTTTTATATTGAATTAGATGGGATTCAAGTGGTCGGATTTTTCAATTCATTGTCATGAAAACGAATTTGCATATTTTAATTGAATTTCAATTCGGCGATTTTCATCTAACTGGTTAATTATGATTCCTTATTGTTCAGTAATGAACGAAACTGAATATATTTATGGATGCATCGAGTTCAAACAATCAAAATTCCCACTTTCTCCTCTTTTTGTTTTCCCTCCTTCACCCCCCCCTCCCCACCCCTCCTCTGCTCTGCGTAAAAATCAATTAGAGAACAAAAAAGAATAATAAAGTATAGTACGAGGATGTGATGGTAAACTTTTAATATGTGGAGAAACACTAAAAATTTTCAAGTGAAAACTAAGCGGTAAAAAAAAGAGGAAAATATTAACTTACAAAATGAAATTCAGGTCCCAAACCAATGGCTGCATGTAATTTTGAAATATCCAATTCGAATATATACTGAAAAATGTTTACGGAAATAATGAAAAATATTGAAGTATATATTGAAAAAAACATACATTCAATTATAAATATAAAATATCGCATTCAAATTAATATTATTTGTTGATTTTTTTCACATCAATTAATAAAAAAAAACATGACGTGAACAACAAATCATTGAAAGTCCCCGCCCCCCTTTAAATGGCTTAAATGCTATAAAAGTTGAAGTTTAAGAAAAAAAGCGTTCAAGGACACTCTTCGTTACTTTTTCCTTTACANATCGTTCTTCAAGCTATGCAAATTTTTTTTAAAGGCAAATTTCAATGTGGAAAATTTAAAATTTCTCTGAAATTTCACAGAAATAACAATCTACAATAAATATGCAAATAAAGTTTATAATTAAAAATTAAAAATTCGAATATAGCATTTACCTGCAATACATTGTAATAATAAGTCTAGCCCATAGGTTATGACATAATGCTGATATCATCATTGCAGCAGCTAATACTTTCTCTGAATCATTTGAGGCGAGCTGAAATATAACGGAATGACTCGATCGGAAATAGAAGATAAAATAATAGTTATTCAAAGATATAATAAAATAATATAACGAGAAGATTTGCTTTTTAAAAAAATGACGAAGAATTGATCCTTATAGATAGAAATCTATCGACTCTCTTTCCGGTACATTCAAAAAATTAATGAAAAAGATGAAAAAATTGAAAAAAAAACAAGAAAAATTAGAAAAATTGAAGTAAAAAACAGAAAAAAACTGGAAAAATAAAAAAAACAAAAAAATATGAATAAATAATATAAACGAAAAGTGGAACTAAGGAAACAATAGATGAATTGTTGAAAAACACAAATAAATAATTTCTTCAACAAAGAAGTAAATAAATCAAAAGCTTTATAAAAAAAAAAGAAAGAAGAAAAACATTTAAAGAGTGAATAAAATGTCGATAAAATTTGATAAATAACTTCAAAGATTCTATCCCACTTTTTTTTGTTGCTTATCGATAGTTATTCATAAATAAAGAGAAGAAATTCAACCTTTTTGCCAATAACACGTAAGAAGCCAATGATTTGTGTTTCACTAAATTCTATTATTGTAAGTCCACGTAATAATCGTCGCCTTTGTGAAGGTTCTTCCACCTCTTCGAATAGGCATAACGAATCAATATCATCACCGTCCAATTCAGATTCTTCATCCATCGTGAACTTATCACAATCCTATCAGATATTATCAATGATATAAAATAATATTAATGCAATATAAATAGCCTTACTGATAAATCCCATTATCAGTGATAATAAATTTTGATGATGATTAAATCACGCGTATTATCTTCCAAACTTGAAATTATCTCACCTATAGCTCCAAGAGAAAAAAAATCTAAGTGACCTTATGGCACTCTATTCCAGCTTTGTATAGTTCATCTTAGTTTCTTTGCAAACATAAAGGATTCCCTATTTTTCTAAACGCCTCAAAACTTGAAGAAATTCTAAATTAATGTATTGTTTGCAATTTCATCCCTTTATAAAATTCAATAAATTCCCATACTTCTGAAACGAATCAACTCTATATGAGTATTAATGAATTCATTCATTTTTAAACTTTCACATCTAAACGTTGCTATACTCTCATATCGAAACTTTCATACAAATAGCATTTTGTTGACAGCCTTATTGACAACCGATCTGTCACCATTTATAATTTTATTCATACGATGCTGCCTGTCCGTTCAACGGCAACACGTTTGGTAAAGATAGATCACTGCTTTCTAGTAGAATATTCAGTATTTTCGACACCACTACAATGGGCTTTACAACTGAAGTGGGAAATAAAAATGCAGTCCATACACGTACCTCGGCAATGCCCTGGGGGTATATTGATGCTTACTTGAAAGGTATTCACCAACCAACCATCCGCCAAAATCCATAGTTGATGACAATTCCTCAACAGCCACATAGTTAAAAACGATGCATCACTCCCTCACTAAAGGTACCACTATTTCAGGACCATACCTGTTCCGCCACTTTTTGCCCCCCCTCCNTAAATCCTCAACAATCAAAGAAACATAACGACATGTGGTTGAGCGATGTTATGCGCCTATTAAACGATAATAAATAATATTAATAAAAATTTTACTTAAAAATCAACATAAATAAATACGAAGACAATAAAAAAGATTGAATAAAATAACGCATAATATTGATATCGATTAACAACTCATCGAATTACGACCATAAAGTTCAACAAATGAAAGCTCAATTTTCGATTTCATATGCAAATTTCAACTATTCCAAATCATTACTTTCATCCAAGTATATAAATAACCCGTTAATAACAACCATAAATATCACAGTGCACCAATTTGTTCATGATATCAAATGATAATAAATTATGACGTCATAGTATCCATGATATCAAATCCAGAAAACACAATCAGTAAGAGCATGCCTTTCGTTCGATCTCTGATCCAACCGGAGAACCACGATTACTGCTCTCTCTCTCCCCCCCCTCCCTCGCTTCCCTCCACCTTTACATGTACAATACAAAAAAAACACGATTATTTTCAATAGAAATTCCCTCAATTTGTAAATTCACATGAATTCAATATATATATAACATCATGAACATGAATGGTGTACCCGATCTAAGCAAATAATTCACCGAGAATATAATACAACAATAATTTTTAAACGAAACCAAATTAAATCAAAAAAAAATCTATTATAAGTAAATATTTATTCTATGCGATCTTCAAAATATGAAGAATTAAAAATATTCATCCTCTAGGGCAATGATCTTCTTAAAATAGTGCATATTATTTATTGTAATGAGCAGGATATCATTATGTTTCATTTATCAACATTGAAATTTTCATAAATTGATGTAATATTCCAAGAATTTTTATATTCACTTATACTTTTTTTTCTTTTTTTTAAAAATAAAAATGTCCCACTCAATACGCGTTGAATCTTTAAAATTGACGAACAATGAAATGCTTATTACTGAACGAGATCCAATGTGGGGAAAAAAACGCATAGTAAAGAGAAAGAAACAATAGTAAAGTAATGGAAAATCCAGATGAAAAAACATTATACATTTATGTGTTTCGCCATTCGTTATAATCATAATAATTACACTAAAAATTGAATAATTGTTTCCAAATTATTCATATACAATTTAAATAATATTCCATTTCATATTGAGTATTCATATCGAGGGAAATTAAGCTTGAATTATTGATTGCAAATATTATATGCTAAAATATTTAATCACTTTATTAAAAAAAAAAAAATCAACTTCAACCTAGCAAAGAAATACAGAAATTTGAATGCACTAAAATTTACCTAATGAGAGACCTATAAACTTTTTTTTTTGTATGTTTGTGAAAAACAAAAATTTTCAACATAAATATGCGAAATTTTTACATCAATTCGTGAAAATTTTCCAAAATTTTTGATTGGTATATACTATTTTTATTTAAAAAAATATTTTTTGAAAAATCTTAACTTAAATAGCTAAAAACTCAACAACACTCAACACCTTTTTCAACTAAAAATCGATAAATATTTCATATTTCAAAAGCATTTACCTATAATTATTAGTCATTTTTGCTTACTTACTTGAAATTTTATAAAACATCCTACAGAACAATTTCATTTATGAAGAGAGTCACAAATATCGACAGCCAAAATGCGAAAAATCCAACAAGCACTTTCAATGAATAATCTCCATCGACTGAAAGAATAAATTCCAAAAATTCAAATTGGCACAATTCCAAAAATATTTTCATATAATTTTTCTAAAACGCGCCATCATCTTTCCCTCTTTCCCATCTTACACCTCAACAGCTAATTAGTTATTCATTCCTTTTAAATTAAGGAACATATATAATCGCATATTTTTGCAATATATTCAATTAAAAAAAAACCTCCGTCTATATACATATCTTCAGGCAACGATGATCTAAAGTGAGGAATTGCTTCAACGGTTTGCCGGTTTCATTAGAACGCCCCTTTCCAAGCGAAGATATTCCATAAGAATATTGATACGATCCTTTTGTGTTTTAGCATCTTTTTCCTCACACATTTTCCGCCAATCCAACAATTCCACTTCGACACGTTTAACCACCATATATGGATCACTGCAATATTGGCTTTATTTAATTAAATTATTGAAAAGTTTATTTCCATTATGAATATATAAATAACTCAACCTCAAAACTATAAAAAAATAAATAAAATAAATGAAATAAATAAATTAATTAATTAATTAATTAATTAATATAATAAAATCATGAGTACTGAATTCGACAAAATTTTTCAGCTCAAATTTCTTTCTGTAAATTTTTTCCATCCGTACTTCATTCACATTAATATACCTCAATATTTGAGGAAAATAGAGTAGAAAATTTGTGAATTATTTGCATTAATCTCTAATATAGATCAACGAAACATTAATGAAAAAGTACATACGATTCAAATTCTTCATCGCCACTACTACTGCTGCAACAATCATATGGATTTGTCGCCAATGAAATCATGAGCTCATTCATCGCTTCACATCTTGAGCGCGTTATCTCATCGTTATCCTAGAAGAAAGATTTTTATGAAAATTTATTCTAAAAAAAGAAAAAATAATAATAAAAACCAGAATTTTTAAAATCTAAAAAAATTGTAAACTACAATCAAGTATATAGATTGAAGCTTACATCGCTTGGTATTGTAATGAGATAAAGCCGTGGAGGAGAGAGCCACATACGTCCACCTCTATGAAGAGAACGCTTCTTTGCACCTTTTTTCGTCTCCATTTGAAGATCATATTCTTGAGCGCTTTTTGCTTGCATTTGAACTGCTGACATATAGCCAGTTAATAACATCCTCTGAAAATAAAATAAAATAAAATAAAAACTTATTTGAATTTATTAAAAAAGAAGTTAATAGAAAAAAAAAGATTTAAATTTAAATAGCATTTATAAAATATCATCAAACAATAAACTTTATAAAAATATAAGCACAATTATGAAAAAATCTAATCATCAAAATATAAAAATCTAAGCATAATCATAAAAACCTAACTATTAAAATATCCATCTGCTATTCAAACAACAAAAGGTGAAAAAACAGCTGTCAATAAAAGCTTAACAAACCTTTAGAGTAGAAATGATATGTCTGTAGGTATTCCCAAATTTGATAAATGTTTCCCGTTCAGTCGCCCAATCATAACCAATCGCCACATATACAACCATTCCACATGGAAGTGTATTCAATTCCCGGAGGCTATCCAGGATATCCCTGCAAAATAATCTAAATCCTGTAAATCGCCGCTTGAAAGCAAGATTAACACCTCCTACCGCACAGAATGAGTGAGTGCAATGCCTATGCATAACGGCCACCACTGTTGCACTTCAAGGGTATTTTCTTCTTTGATTTCCTTCTTGAAACTTTTTCTTAGTTATTTTATTCGAAAAAAAAAATCTGAATTTAGAGCAAATTTCAATCGTACAACCATCCATTGAAACCAAAAAATAACCTGAAATGATTAACAACCACAACAATATTTGACCTACTCATATACTGAAAAAAATTTCACTCATAAAAAATTGCCGATGTTACTTCTCGTCAATATTATAACCATTAAACAATGCGCACAATGTGATCACTGCTCGTACATAAATAGTACAATTTCTTCCTTATATACCTCCTTCTTAATAAGTATCATATCACCTCTCCCTCCGATTATATTGGCCAATCCCGCTCTTTGATACTCATTTGCTGACTTGTTATCCCATAATATTCAACCTTTTCGAATTGTAAAAGAATATTCATATTATTTAACGCTTTAGTTTATTAAGTTCCGTATTTTTATTAAATCCTGCATATATTACAGCAAAGTTATACCAATATACTGTCAAAAAATTTCTCCTTATATACAATAAAGCTCAAAAAAGTTCAGCAAAATTTCCGGGTAATTATCAAGTTTTAAATCACTTCCTTCAGAAGAGATTATAGAAATGAGTTCGACCACTTTATTAAAAGGCGTAAAAAATAAATAAATAAATAAAAGAATAAATAATAAATAAATAAATAAAAGAATCAAATTTATTTATTTACTATGAAGAGAAAAGCTGCCTAACCAATTCTTGAGGAAGAGCTCGGAACTTAACGCATCATCGAGTACTTTGAAATCGGCTTGTAATCGCAGCAACAGAACTTTTTTCGAGAGGCGACGCACTCCCTTTTTCTGTCAATCACAAAAAAAAAATGGATAGTTTTAGCCAAGAACGAACAGTCTTAGCCAAGAAACGGCATTATGTCCCCGTTGTCCTATATTACTTTCATCTCATATCTACTATAAAATATCTTTCTATAAGATCTCTAAATTTGAAAGCTTTACAATTTTTAGGCAAGGAATGCATAAATAAATGTAAAGGAATGAAGGGGGATATAATTGGGTTTATTGATATTCTGAAATCAACCAAGAGAACTAAAATCTCTCATCGTTGCAAAATTTTTGAGCGAATAAAATTGAACATATTAATTGAAAATTCCGTAAATTATACCCATATGATATCAGTAATTCAATGAATAAACAATCGAAAGGAGTTTACCACGTAGATGAACTTTTCCGGTTCTTTGGATTGCCGACTCGATGAATCCTGGAAGTGTAACTTTATTAATTCATATTGATTACCTCGATTGATTACATATAATATCAACCAAATTGATTCAGGTTAATAATTCTGTTGTGTTACCTCGATTCATATATAAAACAAGCAGCCTCCATATCGTTATACTATTATCTCAGTGATACTAAACAATGAAGAATAGACCAATTTACAGCAAAAAAAAAAGCATTTACTTAAATCCACATAATCAATGTTATAAATAAAATAAACAAATGAATAATTATTTATAAAAAATCCCCCCTCCCATTTGCATAATGCCAATGAAAAATTTGCATATAAAATCTAATCGCTGCTTTCAGAATACCTCTTAAGTTTCACAAAAAAATAAAAATAAACAAATAAATAAATAAATAATAATAGAGCGTACCTCTGGCATTTTACCTGATCCACTTGGAAAAAGCTCCTTGAATTCACTCAACGAGACATTCAAAACACATGCCTTAAAAAAATCAACATAAATTTCATTCAATAATCTTAGATAATGTTTATGGTATTTTTTCTAGTTAAAACAATTCATTAATAACATTAGCAAATAAAATTTAATAGCAAAATATTTAAAAAATGATTGCCCAATAATTTTTTGCCTATTAGATCAGCATCAATACCAACTGAAACTACGCTTGGAATTACGATAATGATATGCCTTCAAAACTGCGTCGTAAATCGTTAGTTTTATCACATATTCGACTGTCTAATAATTTTTGCCTATAAGCGTATATTGCATTCTCGATCTCTTCGATCTTAGAATCGAGCTTATATAAAGCAACGAATGTTTTGTCTAATCGCTTAACGAACAATTCTAAAATCCAGCTATAGCCATCTACTTTTATGAAGTAAACATATACGATAGAGGTGACGTATATCAGTGATATGAAGAATGATAAAATGATAAATGAGATAGCTTTAGATGCATTATCACCAATAACATGAGATCGTTGCTTCTAAACCCAATAATTAATAAAATCTCAATGTCACAAACATAAATCTAATATAATTTCCTATAATTATAAACTAAATCACTATAAAACATCAAATAAAACACCGTATTCGGCGTAGAGTCTGTGAATGTTCGATCGTTTGTCTTCTCGAAAATTCTCACTTCTGATGAGTCCAGGTCGAAAGATACTGACCTAAAAGGTAAATACTTTCCATTAGTGTCAAAACCTTTTCAAGCACCTGTTAATTATAAAAACCTGAAAATGAAACCCGTGAAATCCCACATATATAGCCAAAAATTTTGAAGATTTGTTAAGTTTTAAGGTCACATCAATTTATAAGGGCTCTCCGCGTTGTTGTTTAGGATGAAATACGCATGATCAGCTTTATGAACTCAGTTAATAAAATTCTGCAGTTGAGTGGATACGATAAAATTCGATTTAATGGATTTCGATAAACTTCGATCGTTTTGCGTATTCGGATTTCTAGAGATCCACGAGAATTTCTTTCTAAATTCTTATATATAGCAATACAAAAAAAAGAGCAAGCTCTTGAATTATAATTTAATTAAAGCAATGCAGAAATTATCAATCCTAACCTAAACTTATCATTTAAATATCAACTATAATCTAATAAATCTTATAAAACAACCTAACCTTATCAAAACATAATGTAGAAATGACTTCAAATAATATGCATAACAATTAAAATGAGAAAAATTTTAATATTCTCTCTATATTCTTCATCAAGTATTCCATCATTTACACTGTGATTTTCCATAATATGCAAATTAGATTAACTTCTAAGTGATCAAGAAATAACATCTTCATAAAGTTCAAAGCCTTATCAAAACTTATCAACCAATGCATCAGTGAACATCTTCCACCTTACCACTACTATATCAAACGTCGTAATGTCCCTCATGTGGGCTGCCAGCAATCTACTTACAAATTAAAAAACCCTACTCCGTATTTTCTATTCATTAACGATTTCATATGCTTAAAACCCCTCTCAAAATTCAGGTCAATGCAATCAATTCCTACAACTTTACTATTATTAAATCCTTTAAGTACCACAATAATATCGACTAACTTTACAGATGTGAGTGAAGTGAGTGAAGTGCTAGATGGAAATTCATGCTCCCGAAATACATCGAAATGAATTGTTTCCGCTTTCGTCATCGAAAGCACTGGTTCCGACATTACACTCGGTATACATCGCCTGCAATTATAAGTTTTTATTTGTTTATTTATTCACTACTGAATATATTCATATTGTAATAATATTCAACCCAATTGAATAATTTATATAAAAAATTATCTATTTTGATTACACAGTATATACGTTATAAACAATTATAAATATAACATGACAACAACTTGAAGGCATTTCTATCCATTCTAAATGTATACCCATCTTCTGCAACTTTATATGCCCCATTCGATGATCTAAAAAAAAGCCTAGTTCGAAATCGCTGATAGTACAACCCTTGGCTATTCTCGAATCTCTTAGCTTTTTAAGGAAACCATAAAGCAAAAATGAACCTTTCAATGCACACCTTCCCCTCTTTCTTCCCTCAATCAGGAATAATACAGATAAAAGGCAAATTTACCTGCTGCGCTTTGGAGTTTCCTCTCTATCGGTTGCAGGGATCAAGTTTGTCGTCTAAAATATCAACTCGATTATCATCAGCAATATTCGATGATTTGAAATGTCAAAGGTAAGTTTAGCAACTGTGAACCACTATTAGTTATTCACACAGCTACAATAATTGAGAATTACTGGCAAGTAATAATTCAGGTGTATAGGTACACAGCGAGCCAATATCAAACATGCATATATGCACACGTTGAATCAATATCATGTAACGATACATACTGTTATAAATGGAAGGAGATGGTTCACCTAAGTTCTTACAGGGGACCGAATGCTTCATTCAGTTCTCACTTATGCCCTTCGATATCCTAGCAATATTTTGTGTCGTTTCTCTCGCAAAAAAAAAAAATAAATAAATAAATAAAATAAACTGCAAAACAATATGCAAATTATACAAAATAAAAAATTCAAAAATGACCCTTACAAAGAATTGCCTATAAATAATGAGTTTTTAACAATCTGTTTTATTTGCATTGATCAAGCACTGATGTAAAATTCTATGAAATATATTCAAATAAAAATATGCAAATATATAAATCAATTTCCCATTTTATAAATTGTCTTATTCCAATCACTCCTATTTTGATGAAAAGCCTATGTGAAATTGGCAGGATCTAATAAAATGGCAACGATTCGCAACAGTAGGGAAACGTACTTTTGCCCGTTTTTCTTCCCTTCCCTCCCCCCCCTCCCCCACCTTCCCTTCCCTTACTTTATGAGAAAAAATTACAAGTGATAAGATTAGATTAAGAAAGATTAAATTCGAGAATATAATTTAAATGAACATATGCAATTTTAAAGACTTAAGATTTCATGCCTCGTCAGTGTTGTCGAAATGACGCTTAAAAAGTGGTCTTCGAACGACCGCCTTCATCGTCAAACCATCCTGCTCAGAATTCGACGAAGTACCACTATCGACCGTGCTCATGTCCTTTAACGAAGCGATTGGGTCTTCTATTAGTGCATTCAAAGAAAATATATTCGAATAAGAATGCATCACTCTAATGACCTAGTCCATAATGTGACAAAAAAACAACGAAGAGTTTCGCGAAAAAGTAGGACTGTTTGAATGAGAAGGAACAACCACAAGATATACCATGGCTTTCAAGTGGATCACTAAACCTACCGACCCTATTAACGATCATTACTGAATCCTTTTTAAGATGCTATTGCAAACGTAAATCTAACCTTTCGCACTTAAACCCTTCTCTATTACCTGCAAACCAGGGTCGCAAATGAAAAACGTGATCCATTGAGGGCTAATGTTAGCGCAATTGGTAAAGCGCTAACACGGAACGTTTAGCAACCCTGGTTCGAGGACAATACCCATCCAATCAGTTTACTTCCACTTAACAAATTCATTGCATAATGTAAAAATCTACTAACCGCAGAACCGCCACCAGGATCACTGGTACCATTTGCCAGCAGATGCTCACTTTCCGCTTCCTCTACATTTGTTGTCATAGCGTCAACATCCACTTCAGTAACGTTTTCATTCTGTAACAACCTATTTTACGATTTGCTCAGTTCATGTCGCTTAAAGTTAATCATTCTACAGTAGCATTTCAGATGTGACAAATGCGCCAGTTGCAACTAGATTTTACTGATATTTTACTTAATTACCTAACAAATAATTAACCTAACAAATAAAAAGTAATATTTGTCTAAATAACTCACTAACGACATATTCACCTAACAATATTTGCATAAATAATATTTACCACCTAACAATCAATGATAAGTAATAAAATTCATTGGAATTAATGCATTAAATTTGCATAAGATCAAATTAGATGTGATATGATGTAAATTTACTTAAATCATTGTAATAGATCATCCGATCGACTAATTAGAACAATTAATTTTAATACTAAAATTCATTACTAGCTGCAAGTCGATGCTTTTTGATCTATGACATTATGTTGATCTCTTTTTTATATTTCTGACGCTTGTAATAATAGAAAATATAACACCAGTATAATTCAATACCAGTAATACCAGCTTCAATACCAGTATAATTCGAACCTCTTTCCCGTAAAAGGGAGTAAAAAAGGATATGTGTTATAGTCATACAATTCAACAACTACCCCCCTTTTTAGCATTTCCATTATTAATTAGTGAACGACTGTTCTTTTAGGCACATTAGAAGATAAAGACGAGGATAATATGCATCTGCATCTGATGTCACCTCAACTCTTCCTTCTAAATCATCCACTCTTTCCCGTATCGTTTTTTCTGAACCATCTACTGCCCAACCTTGTCCTTTCTTTTTAATCAGAAAAACCAACAATTCTACAAAAATTCTTACCTCTTTGTTGCGGTTTCCTGTAGGTGGTATATCAGTGGGATCAAGAAACTCAGGTGAGGAGGATATATAGGAATCATAAGTGATCTTCGAGTCGACCATCTCCTTCCTCAGCAATTGTACTCTTCGTAATAAATCCCCAAGTGGCTCTACGATTCGTAACAATTGCAACATTTCGCCACTTCTTCCACAATCCATTAAAGCTTTTGATTCACGTTGCAATAGTTCACCAACATCAAGTGACTCTAAAAATAGACATATCGACCATTCACATGAATGGGCATTGTTTTGGTTTTTTTCTTGGGGGGGGGGGGGGGGGGNGGGAGGAGGGGAGGGAGTGAGGAGGGAACTACAAATAGTGCCGATACTAGCCTTTATTCTCCTCCCGATCTATATTAAGACAGAAATCAACCAACCTTTATATAATATGATATTACTGATTTTAGAATATCTAAAAAAAATCGAATAAACTCTCGTAATTTAAATAATCTAACCGTTAAGGATTGAATTTTCGAGGACGACTTTCATAAGGTGAATAACCACATCACAAACGTTATTCATTGCATCCGCTAATTCATTATCACCATGACTATTGAAATTATCGACTGTCTCTTTGAATAATCGAAATAGCAGATCGGCTGAAATAGATTAACACTGCAGATTATGAGCATAGTTAAAAATGGTACTCAGAATAGCTATAAAAACCTGGAAATGGACCCCTCTTCCGCTCTGAATTTCCATTTATGGTACTCAGAATAGCTACAAAAACCTGGAAATGGACCCCTCTTCCGCTCTGAATTTCCATTTTTGTTGATTTACTTATTAAAATAAAAATATACATAACTTTTAATTTCGAATAAAACACTAATAGAAACGACCAAAAATATTTAAATACTATAAATATGCGCAAAAAAAAAACACAGTGGAAACCGGCAAAAAAAACAGGACATATCAGTTCATTCCAACTTTCACTAACTTATCATAAAAATTACTGATCGAAAAAAAAGCTTACGAATATTAACCGCTGAACGAATATGGCATTGATCGGTAATATTTACTACTTCCTCTGAATTTTGCTCATTTTTCAGTTCATTATCACTGTGCCAACTTTCTGAAAGAAAATGGGGGGGGAGGAGGGGAGGGAGTGAGGAGGGAACTACAAATAGTGCCGATACTAGCCTTTATTCTCCTCCCGATCTATATTAAGACAGAAATCAACCAACCTTTATATAATATGATATTACTGATTTTAGAATATCTAAAAAAAATCGAATAAACTCTCGTAATTTAAATAATCTAACCGTTAAGGATTGAATTTTCGAGGACGACTTTCATAAGGTGAATAACCACATCACAAACGTTATTCATTGCATCCGCTAATTCATTATCACCATGACTATTGAAATTATCGACTGTCTCTTTGAATAATCGAAATAGCAGATCGGCTGAAATAGATTAACACTGCAGATTATGAGCATAGTTAAAAATGGTACTCAGAATAGCTATAAAAACCTGGAAATGGACCTCTCTTCCGTTCTGAATTTCCATTTATGGTACTCAGAATAGCTATAAAAACCTGGAAATGGACCCCTCTTCCGCTCTGAATTTCCATTTATGGTACTCAGAATAGCTACAAAAACCTGGAAATGGACCCCTCTTCCGCTCTGAATTTCCATTTTTGTTGATTTACTTATTAAAATAAAAATATACATAACTTTNCTAATATTTCTTTTCATGTCCAATGGTCACTCCTATTTTCACTTCCTAAGAGGGAAATAAAAATTTCCATGTCCATTTAAAATAGAATAAATTGGAATTTCGAAAATATACCTTGAAAATCAGTAAGAGGTGGTCGATTATAAATTGCTGCATTAGCACCGACGATTAACTCATCGAATTTATTGTCATTATCGGCGATCGGCACTGATGAATCAGCACTTTGTGATCGTATACGCAAACATTGCATATTTATTTATATACCTGGATATATTCATAAATAAATCGATCATCTCAAAATTTGGGCGAACTATTTATTAAATAAATCTCTTTTAAAATGAATAAATAAATAAATAAATAAATAAATAAATAAATAAATAAATAAATAAAATTAAACAAATAAATAAATAAATAAATAAGTAAATAAATAAATAAATAAATAAATAAATAAATAAATAAATAAATAAAATAAATAAATAAAGACACAACTGTGGTTACTGAAAAATATATGGGTGGAAATATTCGAACGAAATAAATCTGTTCATTTAAATAATTATTTCAATAGCCTTCAAACTAGTCTTGGAAAAAAAGAGAAACTATGAAAATATTTAGATGAATCGTTGAACACCTTTGACCAAGACTTACCTAGTCAGATTTGTAATCGATTTGATTGATATGGCATTAACTAGTAATTAAAATGTCTCTTAGCTTAAATTTTCAGGATATTTTTGCTTGGAATGTGAAAAAAAAAGAAAGAAAATAAGAGAGTTAAGGATGTCAGGTGAAGAGATGGGAAGGTGGAGTTGTAACACTCTAAATAGCTTATTGAAAAATAGGAAGCTTAATACATAAAAAAATAGCAATTGGAAGAATTGAATGAAAAAAAATTTTTTTTTCTTTTTGAACATATAACATTGAACGAAATTGAAGAAAATTTGAATAAATAGTTTTTAGTAACTTTATATTAGTAATTTTATTGATTAATTGGTCGTCGGATATGGTGTACAGTGAGTTTTTTTTTTGGACTTTGCGCTTTATTAAGTTTAATAATGGATTTATTTAAAATGATTTCTCTCACCCCCCCCCCCCCCCCCCCCCCCNCCCCACCCCTCCACCTACAATTCTATATAGGTTAGCGAGGAAAAAATATTACAGAGAGGATGTTTTTCTTCTCAAATTTCGGCAAGATATCGAAAAAATTTGCATAATTTTTTTAAAGCCTTGAGAGAGGAGAAGCATTTTATCCTCCAGAAAAAAAAATTGAAGGAAGGTTTAAAGAAAAACGATCTTATTTGACAATTTCAATACTTCTAATTACAAGTTATCTAGAAATTATCAATCGACAATAGAAAAAAAAAGTGATAAAAATTGATAAAAACATTCGAATACTAAATTGAACAACCGAACCCAGCAATGATATCATTGAACACGTTGAATTGTTTTCCCGTGTAAGCAACAATTAAAACACATAGCACTAATATACCAAGAAACGTGCAACCGTGGAAAATACACGTAAACTATATTGACGAATCTATTCGTCAATTTCGACAAAAAAAAAAGAGACATATTGGCCAAAAAAAATGTGTACAGGCAAATGCGGCAAATTTAAAATTAACGCGCCAAGTGTATTCTGGTGATGCATCCGGTGCGTAAATCATCGATGAATCCCTCGAATTAGCAACGATGAAACAATTCGATTGGTCAAATTATGAGCCTTAATTGTCCACTAGTGAAATTTTGAATTACACGACGAAACGACACTCATAGTCAGTGATGTCCACTTTTGTCCATTTTTGTCCACCCGTTGCATTCTTGTAACGAAAATATGGCCTACATGATGTAGCATAAGTTCCTATATGTATCAAGATTTTTAAATGAGTTCCTATGCTTAATTCTATCCACCTGGACAATTATAGCTATAGGGTACCTTTATTTAGCAGGTTATAATTACTAAGAAAAATAGAAAATAGTTGATAACCAAGCAGAGCGTCCTAGAAGTGACCGTCTTCGATGCGAACAAATCTTCTAAGTAACGATTGCTTCGGAGAACTATTCCACAACCAACCGCGTGTAACTTCACTACCGGAAGCAAAACGACGATAGCAAACTTCTACTCTTGACCATCCTTAAAATTTGACGCACACATATATTTGCACAATGTTCTACACTCGTTTTCATAACGATTATTTTATTAGCAAAATGACCAGTTGCTGACCGATACTGAGTGACCAATCCAATGTTTATTGAGAATTATTAGTGAATTGACCAATCGCTGACCAATACCGAGTGACCAATTCGACGTTTATTGAGAATATGTTAGAATGAAACAATAGACAAGAACGAAAGACGAAGGTAAACAAAGGTGTATTCCACTACTCGAAATAAACGATAAATAAAAGCATTTATTGAAAACAAAACAACTAGACATAGATGGCACTAAATAATCTCACCTCTACAACAGGAAAACCATCGTATCAAATCCCATCCAACCTATGAAAAATATTTCTTTAATTATCTGGTGATTATTACTGCAAAGATAGACATGAGAGGAGCTAAAATTGCCGATCGGATTCCATGAATGATCGAAAAGCAAAATATTGAAGTTCTGAACGCAAAATGAAGGGTTTAATCCTGTTGATAGAACTGATGCGATGTGAATATATATATCTATTTGCAATATGCAATAATAACAGCGTTTACGAATGAAAATTGATTTTATTAGATTTTTTAAACTTTTGCGGAAAAAAAAAAACTTTGGTCATAGNGGGGGGGGGGAGGAGAGGAAAGAGGGGGACGGGTGGGGTAGGAAGGGGAAGGGGGTACTCTATCTGGAGCTCATTGATCACCACCCTACCTTTCTACAGTTTATTAACTAACCAATTCCACGAATGATTACATATCATATTAACTGCAACGCAATAAGCATTTATGCTTGCAAACTAATGAGTAGAATTGTTTTATTAATTTCTAGAAACAAACAATATAAAAACAAAATACAAAAATGCATATGGAAAATTATAATCGCATACCGTAAGATATTTAATTAAAGCCCCTCACCTATATCTCTATAAAAAATTCCCCATTTTTCTTTGTGAGATAAATTCACAATAATTGAAAAAAAAATTTTTTTAAATAATGGGAAAAAATTTTCTAATTAAAAAAAAATTAAGATTGATTTATTCATCTTATTTGGATGTTAAAATTTTCTAAGTAAACAATTTCTTGAAAGAATATGGGTATATTAGTGAAACAGTTGAACTTTTATAGTAATATTCAAAATAGTATTAAATATGATATTCTAATTCCGATTATCCAACATCCTAACAACAGTACCAATATTTTTTTTACTTGAGTATAACTTTATCTGATATAAATTTTTTATTTATTTTATAATATTAGTATAGCAATTAAATATTTTGTATTAAGTAAAAATTCATAAAATTACTATTAATATTAACTATAAACAACATTCGATATTTCATTTTTTGCATATTATATTGTTTATTTTGATATTTGCATATGCAAATTTATGCCTTTTTTTGAGTTTGTTTAGGTTGACACTATGAAAGAGTTAATAGATTTACCATTTTGTCCGATTGCAATTGGTGGTGGAATAAGTCCACGTTGTTCATAATGTCGTAAATAATTGCATAAATGCTTTAAACGTCTTTCTTTACTTCGTCGATTTTGAAACCAAACCTATGAATAAATAAATATTCAAAAATTTTTTTTAAAAATAAAAATTCAAATAATTATAAAACAGCTAGTTTTATAATTAAATCAAATGCTACACCAACTATGCCGATTGTACACCTTTAATAATATGGAAAGGTATAAAAATTTGAATAAAATTACAGGTGCTTGTCTTATCGACATACACGTACACATAGAAACTTAAAATGGATAAATAAAGCTCATAATATTCGTATTTCTTGATAAAAGTTCCCGTTCTCACCTGAATTATGAGGTAAATAAAAGGTTGATGTTATTCCGACCCTTCCCTTACCTCTTCCACCCCCCTCCCCCCCCCCCCCCC